>QAPG01000037.1:0-284356 GCA_004366825.1 Colletotrichum spinosum | reverse complement strand
AATATTACTAATACTTTTATAAAAAGTATATTAAACTATACTTTTAAGCAATTTATTAATTCAAACTATATAACTATTTGAATAAAAAAATAGGTAATTTAAATAGAATAAATAAATAAGTATTTAAGTATTATTAAAATAAAAAGTATAGATTACTAAAAGTACTATTTTTTATATAAATAGATAGGTATTAAAATATATAGTAAAAAGAAAAGTTATTAGTATTAGTTATTTTATACTATAAAGTATATAGTAACTATATATATTGCTATGTATATAGTAGTATACCTTCTACACCCTACTAGTAATAAATACTAAGTATCTAGTGCTAGATATAGCTAAACGTATAGTAATTAGTAAGTAATTACTATACTATAAATCTAGAGCCTTATATAGTACTATATACTATATAATATAACGAATAATAATAACAAATAACTAGAACACTAGTTTATATCTATACGGCAAGATCATATATAGCATGCGTTACCCTTTAGATTAACCAACAGTTTATTAATAAACTAAGTAAAAACTAGAATAAGTTTATTTAATAAAACATTTAAATTAAAATATAATAATAGATTAGTTATAATATTATATAATACCTTAGCTTTAGTAGCTTCTTTTTTAACCTTAATAGGTTTATCCTATAGTAGAAATATTTGTAATAATTGATATATATTATTTCATTTTAACTTTAATATATAGAATTTATATTAATAATGCTTCTTTTTTAACCTTAATAGGTTTATCCTATAGTTTAAATATTAGTAATAATTAATATATATTATTTCATTTGAAGTTTAATATATAAGATCTATATTAATAAATATACTACTTATAAATATAAGAAGGTAACTATTGAAAATATTAGTATTAGTAAAAAGAAAGAAAAATAGTAATAAAAAATAATAAGAGGATTGTTTAGATATATTAAAATAAAATATAATTATTAACTTTAGAAAGAGCTAGCTAAACGCTCTTACTAATACTTATAAAGATAGTTGAATATATAATAAAGTATAATGGGTTTATTATAATAAATAATTTCTTTTGTTTAAATATTTAAAAAGTTATTTTAAACACTATTTACTTTATTTTATTTATAATAATATATTACTTAGGATTTAAGGGTATTTCTAGCGGCTCTACTGTTAGCGGGGTGTATGAGAATAAGTATAGTACTAAAGCTGCTATATAGCTATACCGGTTTATATAAAACCTAACCGTTTTATTTATACATATTTCAACGCCTTATTCTAACTTGAAGAGATTATACCTCTCAAAAATTTATATTTAGATTGTATACTATATTATTTGTTTATTATAAAACTAATATACTATTTAATAAAAATTTATAACTAAGGAAAGAAAAGAAGTAAAATATATAGCTATTCAATAAAACTAATAATTTATATTAAAACTCAAGAGTTTTTAATTAATACAATAATAAGTATTTAGAATAAGATTAATACTACTTAACTATTTATAATACTCTTTTATATAACTACTAATTATTATTTAAAAGATTAAAAAAAAGATTTCAGAAATTATATAACCTTCTTAAAAGATTTATAGATAAAAGAATCTATTTTTAAATCTATTTATAAAGTTTATATAAATAAGGAGAAGCTCTAAAGATCTCTCTTTAAAGAAGTATATTAGATTAAGAAACATATACTATATATATATACCTCGTAAGATTATATTAATATACTTCTACTAAATATCTAGTACCTCTATAGTCTCCTAAGCGATTTTAGATTAAATAATAATGATTCGATTAAATTTAATAGATATCTAAGTCGCTAAAATACTCTTAGCTTTAAGTAGATACTTTAAAGTACTTAAAGTTCTAATAGTTATTATAAGAAGAATAGTAGTAAGAATAATATTTAATACTATAATATCTTTATATTAGAATAAAAATAGTTAATATTATTAGCCTATGAGTATTAAGTTTTCCCTATAGTAAGTTTCTAATTCTATATAAAAGAATAGCTAAAAGCCTAGCGAGGGAAAGTATAATAGTAAAACATAAGTCTCTATAAGTTATAAGACTTGAACTTAATAAGCTAACTAATAGTAGCTATAAGAAGGCTTTTATCTTATAGTAGCCTAAGGCTACTATATTATATAATATATAATTTAATCCTAGCTATCCCAGCTCTTTATATAAGCTATAAGGTATATCTTTATAACTATCCCCCCCCTTTATAAGCCTTAGCTCCTAAAGCCTATAAATATTATATAGCTACTTCAAATAGCTTTACTAGCTAGTTACTAACTATTTAGCAATTTGAATAATAGTTAAAATAACTAAAATAGTTAAAATAATAATAGTAAATAATAGTTAATATATAAGAAAAACTCTTTAGGTAAAAACTAAAGTATCTAATTTTATCCTATAGCTAATTAAACTATAAGATATCTAATAGTAGATCAAACTAATTAGAATAAATCTATTAGTAAAAACTAAAACGTCTAACTTCATCTTATTATATTAGAATTCTTTAAAGTTTTCTAATAATAGGGTGCTAGTATATATACTAATAATATTAGTTATATTATATATTAACTTCTTATAAAGGTCCCTTTGGGGCATCTTTAGTATACTTTTAATAATATTATATATATAATACTTATACTAACAATATTACTCTAATATACTATAGTATTAATTTCTAATAAGAATCCCTTTAGGATATTTTTAATATACTTTTAATAATGCTTTTAGTTAGATTATCCCTTTAATATATTATAGCGCTATACCTTTAGCTATATTTTCAAAGTAGTATAACCCTCTCTCTCTTAAAACTCTTTATAAATTACCTCCTAATATCCCTTTAGTATTATAACTTCCTCTAGTAATATTTTTAAAATAGTAAAACCTTATAAGATAGCCTTTTCAACTATACTTTATATAGTACTTATTATGATAGTAAGTAGTTATAATATAATTTAACTTATTATATATTTTATATAAAAACTAGTTTTTAAGATATAGTTATTTTAAAATTCTCTCTAGAATATTTTTATAGTAGCTAGACACTAAGCTTCTAGTGGTGTTAAAACTTAAAGCTTTTTTAATACTAATTGCCTTTTTATTAATACTACTAATAATATCCTTTTAAGGCTATAATGTTACCTATAAGTATTCAGCTACTAGAACTATAGCTTTAAATATCTAATTATTAAACTTCTAGTACTATAAATATTATTATAGTTTAGCTTTAAAGTAATAGAAGAAGGTAAGTATCTAAAATCTCGAAGCTTTTATAGGAATATTTAGAACCCTATAAATTGCTAACTATTTAGTATAAAACTTTAATAAAGACTAGCTTTTATACTAAAGCGTATAAAGTATATCATATAGGCGTAACTCTTATAAAATAAAGTTAGTTAATAAACAGCGAATAAATACTATAAAGTCGGCCTATATAAAGTTTAGTAATAGTATATAGTAGTAGTTATACTACTAGGTCTATAGGCTATATATTAGTTTGGTTATAGCTTATTAAATCTTATATACTATAGAAGTTTTTAGATATAAAGAGTAACTATCTTAAATCGCTATTAACTAATCTTTAATTTTATATAAAATAGTATTTTTATAAAAGAAGCTATTGGAGTAATTAGGAGGTTTTAAATAGTCTTTATAGTTAAGAGTTATTTTATGAATTAATAGTATAAGAATTACTATAGGTTTGCTATTAGATAGTTAAGTTGATATTATTTCTATAAAAGAGGATTATTATTTAAAGATATATATAAGTACTATTGTAATAGCTCTTTCCTAAAGTTTAGGTAATATAGTTATTATATATTTACTAGTAGTTTTAGTAGCTATAATTTTAGGTATTATTATTGCTTCTAATATTATCTCTAAGTATTTAGCGACTGTTTATTGTAATAGAACTATAATTAAATTCTAACCTTATCCTTCTAAGAGGTAGAAGTTGAAGAATTATAAAGGAATAGTTAAAAGTTTAGTGAGGGAAGGTGTAATAGTAAAAAGTAGGTTTCTATAAATTATAAGACTTTAACTTAGTAGGCTAACTAATAGTAGTTATAAGAAGGCTTTTATTTTATAGTAGCCTAAGGCTACTATATTACGTAATATATAATCTGATCCTAGTTATCCTAGTTCTCTATATAGGCTATAGTATATATCCTTATACTTTATTCTCCTTCTTTTTCTTTTAGGTAATTATAAGTAAATAAAATAAATAAATTATACTTCTATCATAATATTAGAATATTAGTTTACTTTATATTTTCCTTCTTCTTAACTACTAAAGTAATAAATAGTTTTAAACTTTTAGAATAGTATAAAACTTCAAGCATCATACTATTATAAGTTAGTTAAAGTTTCTAGTATTTAATAGTATTAGAATATAGAAGTCTCTTTATTATATTTAGAATTTTACAGAGCTTCAACTTGATATTCCAAAGTACAATACTATTAAAGTACTCCTTTAGTATTCTCGTTATACCTATTACGACGTCCCACTACAGCATACTTTTACGAGGTCTCATTAGATCAAAAGAGACATAACGTCATGAGATCAAGACGACCTGGCAATCTCGTGAATCATTGACCCGTTCCCACGACCGGCCGCCCACCTCCACCATGTGCCCGACAGCGCTGCCTTGTCGATGCTACTCGTATGGCCATCCGTACATGTCATACCTCACGGAAGCTGGCATGACAGTCCAAAGAGGAGAGACAATGTCCCAGGCAGCATGACATTGCTCGTTCTGGAACCGGCGACATCCATTTCCTCACAATCGAACTAGGAAACTGGTTCTATCGTGATTCGGTAGTCTATGGACGAGTTTACCACGAATCAGCGTACCATGGCCCCGGGAACTTGGCCGTCCAGCTGCCATGGGGTCGTCCGGTTCTCCCGACGAACCAGGGTTCGGACCTTTGACAGGAATAGAGCAGCCATTCAGCCCGAGTCCATTGCTTGCGTGGGTTTCAAGCAGAAGCCAGGCTGCCGTGAGGATTGTTCTCTTAGTACACTATGGTTATAAGCTGGGAGAAACATGAACATCTACATCTCTGCTCGTCTCATCTGGCTTGAATAAAAAGACTTTACTCTTGATCGGTGTCTCGTCTCTCGGCTCTGCCTGACCATCTTCAACTGCCACGTCTGCCAAGCTACTGGTTGGCCACAGCACACCACTTAATACCGGCAGCCAAGTTACGACAGTCTTTACGTGCACAAAAGACAAGAGGCCGCGACAAGATGCGTTCAGACACCAGTCAAAGCAACAACAACAACCACACGGTCCTCCTCTTCGGAGACCAGACGGACGGCTTCCACGCCTCCATCAGGCAGCTGTACCACGACTCTTCCAAGGACCCCATCCTCGGCGCGTTCCTGCAGGATGCCTCGGTCGTGCTCCGGCGCGAGCTGGCCTCTCTGGAGACCAAGCTGAGGGAGGCTCTCGGCGGCCCGTTTACGGACCTTTTGCAGCTGGCGGACCGGTTCCGGACCAAGGAGGACAGTTTCGGTCTCGCGCGCGCCCTGCTCGTGGGCATCGTGCGAGCAGCCAAGCTACTACAGTCAGTCAAATATCTGTGATTCTAGCAATGTGGCCGGTACTTAGTTATTCCTCAAGATTCGCGCAGGTATACCCCGCGATACTGAACGGCAACGACGACGCTCCGGTACACCTGGCTGGGGCTTGCGGAGGCCTTCTCGTGGCTTCGGCTCTCGTGATTGCGGACGACGTCCAGTCTCTGTACCAGGGCAGCCTGGAGATGGTGCGCGTGACGTGCCGCCTGTCGGGCCTCATGATCGCCCGCTCGAGGGCCGTCGAGGACAGCTCCGACTCGTGGGGGTGGTCCATCATCGGGATGGCGGGGGTCGACCTCCAGAGCCACCTGGACAGCTTCCACCAGCAGCATGTGAGTCGACAAGTCCGAGATCAGAGACCTTGGATGCTCACAGACGCTCTCTGCTCACACCTCGTAGCACATCCAGGCCCATCGTCGGGCCAAGATTGGCGTGTCCGATGTCGACGATGGCTGGCACACCGTCATCGGGCCTCCTTCGATTCTGCGCCTCTTCTTCACGACGCACGCGTCGGTCAAGTCGCTGCCTCGACAAAAGGTCAGCATCAGCTCCCTCACCCACGCGCTCGACGCCCTCGACGAGGACGAAGTCGACCGCGTCGTCGGAGACTCGGCCCTCTTGGACGTCCCCGTGCGCTCTCACTACCGCCTCGTGTCTCTCGGGAACACGTGCGAGTACGAGCACACGCACGCGACGTGGAGAGACGTGCTTCGCCAGGTCGTCACCGACATCGCGACCAAGCCTCTGATGCTGCGCCAGGGCCTGCAGACGCTCGACCGGCTGCTCGACGCGTCCAGACCGGTCACGCTCAAGGTGATTGCCCCCACGGCGCACCTGGCCACGGTCTCTGGCTTCCTCGAGCAGTCGGGCAGAGCGGTGACGACGGTCCACGAGCCGACGAGCCGTCTGCCAGAGACGCAAGACTCGATACCTCCGGGACGCGTTGCCATTGTCGGCGTCGGCGGACGATATCCTGCCAGCGACAGCCTGGAGGAGTTTTGGAACATCATCTCCCAAGGCAAAATCGTCCACAGCGAGGTTGGTATCCCGGGATCTGATTCATACGCCAGATACCCGTGTCGACTAACATCGTGACCCAGATACCGCCCGACCGCTTCGACATTGACGAGCTCTACGACCCCAAGACGTCGGCCCACCTGTCGCTGGCGACCCGATACGGCTGCTTCATCCGCGAGCCGGGCCTCTTCGACGCGCGCTTCTTCAACATCTCGCCGCGGGAGGCGATGCAGATGGACCCGGCGCACCGCCTCTTCATGATGGCGTCGTACGAGGCGCTCGAGATGGCCGGGTACAGCCGCGGCCAGCCCTCGGCGCGGATCGCCACCTTCTTGGGCCAGGCGACGGAGGACTGGCGCGACATCACGCACGCGTCGGGCGGCGGCGACGCCTTCAGCCTCGGCGGGCTGCAGCGCAGCTTCGGGCCGGGCCGCGTCAGCCACCACATGCGGTGGAGCGGGCCGGCGTACAGCGTCGACTCGGCCTGCGCGTCCGGGCTGTCGTCGGTGACGCTGGCGTGCTCGGCGCTGATGGCGCGGGAGTGCGACATGGCCGTCGCCGGCGCCGCCAACGTCATCGCCGGCCCGCTGACGTACCACGCCCTCAGCAAGGCCGGCTTCCTGTCGGCCACGGGCGGGTGCAAGACGTTCCGCGCCGACGCCGACGGCTACTGCCGGGGCGAGTTCGTCGGCGCCTTTGTGCTGAAGCGGCTGGAGGACGCCGTCGCCGACAACGACAACATCCTCGCCGTCGTGGCGGCGTCCGCGCGCAACCACTCGGGCGGCGCGACGTCCATCACCCGCTCGGACGCGGACGCCCAGGAGGCCCTCATGGCCGAGGTTCTCCGCAAGGCACGGGTCGACGCCGCCGACGTGGCGTACGTCGAGATGCACGGCACCGGCACCCAGGTCGGCGACGTGGCCGAGATGACGGCCGTGGCCAGCGTCTTCGGCCGGGACCGTAGCCACCGCAGGTCCACGCTCAAGGTCGGAGCCGTCAAGGCCAACATCGGACACGCCGAAGCCGGGGCCGGGTCCGCCGCGCTGCTGAAGGGCGTCTTGATGCTCCAGACGGGCGTCGTCCCGCCCCAGGCCGGGCTGCCCTGCGAGCTGAACCCGGGGTTCCCCAACCTGGACGACCTGGGCATCGAGATTCCCGCGCGGCAGCAGCAGCCGTTCGGGCCGTCTCGCGCCGGCGGCACGCGGTCTCTGCTCGTCAACTCGTTTGACGCGTCTGGCGGCAACACGTGCGTGCTCCTCCAGGATCCTCCGCGGCCGGCGGTTGTCGGTTCTCGGGCCGATCCGGACCCGAGAGGGCGTCACGTGGTGGCCATTTCTGCAAAGACGGCCACGTCGCAGGCCGACAACAAGAGACGGTTGCTGGACCACCTCCGCGCGTCTCCGGGGACGCCGGTGGCTGACGTTGCGTACACGACGACGGCCAGGCGTCTGCACTATCCCGTCCGGTCTGCCTACGCCGTCTCCTCGACCGCGGAGCTCATCGACAAGCTGCAGTCCGACGTCGACGCCCACGCCCACGCCCGGCCCGGCGGCGGCACGAGTCCCGGATCTGCCTCGGTCGTCTTCGTCTTTACCGGCCAGGGCTCGGTGTATGGCGGCATGGGGAGCGAGCTGTACGAGACGAACGCCGTCTTCCGCGAAAAGGCCAACCTCTGCGCTCGGCTGGCCGCCTCTCTCGGCTTCCCCCCGTTCCTCGACGTCATCGCGGATGCCGGCACCAACGCGTCGGACAAGTCCACCGTGCAGACGCAGCTCGCCGTCGTCACGCTCGAGGTCGCCCTCGCCGCCTTCTGGACCGCGTGCTGCGGCGTCACGCCGGCGGCCGTCGTGGGCCACAGCCTCGGCGAGTACGCCGCCCTCCACGTCGCGGGGGTGCTGTCGCTCGCCGACGCGCTCTCCCTCGTGGGCCGCCGCGCCGAGCTGATCCAGCGGCGCTGCGAGCCGCAGACGTACTCGATGCTCGCCGTCTCGGCCGACGGAGACGCCGTCGCGCGGTTGCTGGCGTCGGGACCAAAGACGAGCTGCCGCGTTGCGTGTCTGAACGGCCCCGCGGCCACCGTCGTCAGCGGAAAGGCCGGCGACATCGAGGACCTCCGGCGTCGGGTCAAGGAGCAGAACCTGCGCTGTACGGTGTTGCCGCTGGCGTACGGCTTCCACTCTGCCCAGCTCGACCCCGTCGTGGACGAGTACACGCGCATCGCCCAGGGCGTGCCGTATCACGCCCCGACCGTCCCCGTCGCCTCGACGCTGCTGGGGGAGGTCGTCGCGGCTTCGGGGACCTTCAACGGGGCCTACTTGGCCCGCCAGGCGCGCGAGGCGGTCGACTTTGTCGGCGCGGTGCGGTCCGTCAGCTCCGCGGTGCAGAACCCCGTCTGGCTGGAACTGGGTCCTACCGCAGTCTGCACCGAGCTCGTCCGGGCCACGCTCTCGTCGAGTCCTGGACTTGCTGCTTCCTCCCTGGTAGCTGGAGCCGACGCGTGGTCGACGGTATCCTCCGCCCTCGCGATGCTGTACGAGGCTCGCGTCGACGTGGACTGGGCCGAGTTCCACCGGCCGTACACCAAACACGTCCGCCTCCTGGCTCTGCCGTCGTACGCCTTTGACACGAAGAACTACTGGAGGACGTACGAGACGCCCAGGGCTCGGGGGCCGGCACAGCTCGGGTCCGGCACCTCGCGGGGGCCCTCGACGACGACCCTGCAGCGGCTCGTGTCGGAGTCCCGCGGTTCCGAGACGGAGGTGACGTTCCAGTCCTTCTTTGCCGAGGCTGGGCTGCTGCCTCTGGTGTCTGGCCATCGGCTGCAGGGCGTGGCGATATCTCCTGGCGCCGTGTTTGCGGACATGGCCCTCACGGCTGCCGCGTACGTCTTGGGTTCTGCAAACCGCGGTCCTCTCTCTCTCCGCAACTGCTCCTTTATCCGTCCGGTGGTCCTCGACGAGAGTGACAGGCAGCAGAGCATCCACCTGAGCGCCGCGGCCGCGTCTGGGTCCTCTGCCGTGTCCTGCTCCCTCTTCAACACCTCTCCCAGGGGCGCCAGGATGGAGTTTGCAAAGTGCGTCGTCGAGCCAACCGATACGGCCTCCGTCACGTCCGGCTGGAGCGCCCAGCGGCCTAGGATCCGCGAGAGATGTGCCACCGTCACGCACGCAGCTCGCCAGGGCCGCGGCCACCGCCTCTCACCGCCCCTGTTCTACGCCATGTTCGCCCAGACGGTCGCCTACTCGGACACGTACCGCCGCGTCAGGGAGGTGGCCATCTCGGAAGACTTTGCCGAGGCCGTCGCCGAGGTCGAGCTGCAACCGGCGCCCCCGGGCTCCGCCTTCACGCTGTCGCCGTACTGGGCGGATAGCGTCGTCCACCTCGCCGGCTTCCTCGTCAACTGCAGCCCCGCGCGGCCGGCTGGCGTCGTGGCCATGTTGCAGTCGTTCGAGGCCTGCCACGTCGTGAAGCCCATGGCGTCCGGGACGTCGTACCGCGTGTATGCTGACGTCGGGCCCACGACCAACGGTTCTACTGGTGTGGACGTCTGGGTTCTCGAGGGCGACGAGCTGGTGATGCAGTACTGCGGCTTGAAGTTTCACCAGGTTCCCATCGGCAGGTTGACGAGAATGCTTGGGAAGCAGAGCGGTTCTACATCTGCATCGGCTGTCCGTCCAGCTGGATCTGTTGTGCCTCCTGCAGAGCCCCAGCACCAGACGGCTTCCGCCTCGGTGGCTGTGGATAGGAGAGCCACCGTGACGACGACGACTTCTACAACACCCGGTGCTCTTACTCCAGAGTCTGATGTGGACGACACCTCTGTCCAATGGGCTCACCCGCGAGCGTCAACGCTGCAACCCAGCCGAGATCGTACGAGGGCCGTCGTTCTCGAAGCCATTGCCGAGAGCACCGGCTACGAAGCCTCGAGCCTGACCCCCAAGACGCTGCTGTCCGATCTGGGAGTCGACTCCATCATGGCCATCCAGATTGCGGTGGAGGTCCAGGAGAAGCTGGGGGTCCAGGTGGAGGCGGCCTCCTTCTTGGAGCATCCTACCATCGAGGCCGTCACCAAGGCCTTTGCCGGTCTCGTCGGCTCTGAGGCTCAGCAAGCGTCTCTGAGTCGTCCGGAGCAACCGCCAGTCTCGCAGAGCTACACACCGCCAAACACCTCTGTCCCCCAAGTCCCGGCAACACCAGACGGCAACATCCTCGACGCGGTGCTGGAAGCTCTCGCCAGCGAGACGGGCACCGACATTGCAGACCTCGACGACTCTGCCGCGCTGGCCGACCTCGGCGTCGACTCCATCATGGCCATCCAGATAGCTACCGCCGTCCAGGACGCAACGGGCGTCGAGCTCGGCGCGGCCATGTTCCACGACTACCCGACCATTGGCGACCTCCGCCGGTCCATCTCGTCGGAGGCTCAGCAACAGCATCCGTCTCGTCCTGTAACTGAAGTCGTCCCCGTCTCCCAGAACCAGGGCTTCTCTGGACGACGCAACCGGGACTCGACGGGCTCTTGGGAAGACGTGGGCGAGGACCGGTCCCTCTCCTCGACCGGGCTCCTCCAGCCGTCTGGAGTCTCGCTCTCGCGGTCCTCCTCGACGGCGCAGCCTGGCTTCGCAACGGTCGAGTTCACAAACGGCTTCCAACTTGCTGCTGGACCACCTCAACTCCAGACCAGCAACTCCATCCCGAAGCCTTCGTCAGTCCCGAAACCTCTTCCAACCCCAGCTCTCCCCGAGTTCCCGCCAACAGCCCGACCCGCCGGCAAACCCCACGTCAACGTCGTCCTCATGCACGGCCGCCTCTCCTCCGGCCTCACCCCCTTGTTCCTCTTCCCCGACGGCACCGGCGCCGCCTCGACGTACATCTACCTCAAGCGCCTCGCCAACAACCGCCCCGTCTACGCCGTCGAGTCGCCCTACCTCGGCTGCCCGGACCTCTTCACCTGCGGCGCCGAGCACGTCGCCGCCCTCATGAGCGCCGCCGTCCTCCGCACCCAGCCGCGCGGGCCCTACCTCCTCGCCGGCTACTCGGGCGGCGCCGTCCTCGCCTACGAATCCGCCCGCCAGCTCCTCGCCGCCGGCCGCCGCGTCAGCGGCCTGCTGCTCTACGACATGGCCGCCCCGAAACTCCGCCCAGACGCCCACGCCGACGCGCTGCCCCGCGTCCTCGTCGAGCTCATGGTCCGCCTCATGGGCGGCTCGCGCAACGTCTGGCTCGACGCCGCCGCCGCCCGCGCGTCCCAGCTGCACATGCGCCACACGGTGCGCTGCGTGAGCGCGTACGAGGGGACGCCCATGCCGCCCGACGCGCGGCCCGCGCGGACCGTGGTCACGTGGTGCAAGCGCGGCGTTGCCGAGAGGTTGGACGACGCGTTCAAGCGGACGCTGGCCGGGCACGGCATCTCGTGCGAGCCCGCGCCCGACTTCATGGAGGACCCGGCCGTCGGCCCGTTCAACTGGACGTTCCCGCCGGGCAAGCCGCTCGGGCCCAACGGGTGGGATCGCATGCTCGGTCCCGTCAAGTGTATGGCGCTCGACGCGGATCACTTTTCGATGATTGTGCCGCCAGATGTAAGTTACTCCTGATGTGCGAGATCTCGAGAGGTTTGTGGGCTGACCGGCTTGTTTGTAGGTTGACAAGTTCCACCGCGCCTTGGAAGAGGGCTTGGAGTATTGCGTCGGCTGAACAGGCGTCGAGTCCATCTTGATAGTGTCTCGTGGGAGTGAGGGCTTCCGGTGAGGCCGTTGGAAGGTTGGATGAAAATATATTGCATTTCTTTTCGTTGTTTAAAACTAGATCTCCGGCATAGCATAGACAGTTTACATGACTCTATTCCGATTTCCATGTCAGACACACACAACGCTTGGGTTTCAATACTTTTTAGTTACTTCAAGGTGGGCTCTTTTACTCCCTTGGCGTTAATTCACATTCCGTAAGCTGATACATTAGTATATCTGTTGACTTACTTGTGAAGTACTTCTCCGTAACGTTCCCAGGTTGTCAAAAGTTGTTTACTAAACCATGTAGATACAGATATTACTCTTTTTTCTATCATTTCACATTTGCTGATTATCTAGAAGTATTTAAAACGTCTTTCCAGCATTAACAAGCCTAGAACTCGAATTTCTTTCGCAACATACTCTCACAATTCAGCAAAGACAAACCCTTTTAGTCTTTAGCTACAGTAGCAGCATATATTTAGGTCAATTTGCTAACGTAAACTACTGGATTTCATTTATCTGGTACTTCATGCCACTCTTTGGTGCCCCTTTTATCCCTCTTACCTAAGTCATAGCCTCCAAGCAAGACAATTATTAAAAAGCTGTGATGAACTACCCCGTAAGGCCTACGGAGAAAGGTAGGTAAAGGCTTGTTCGTGTTGAAAGATATCTGCGGAGTGGTATCGTCTGATGTATGGGTTCGTGGGTGTATCTTACATAAGGCACACCTCACGTGAGCGAGCACGTGACCCAGAATAGCGGCCCACAGCCATGAAGCCATCACGACGAAGACTGCACCCGGAAAGTACTGCGCCGTCACGCCTGTCGGAGTGTATAACGGGAGATACTCACAGACGCCTGACTCTTCATACTCACAAGCATCCCAGTATTTACGCCAACATGATCTCTTGATGGGTCCGCCAAAACTCCAGGCTCGTCCTTCAACTGCGTCACTAATCCTTCCGTGCTACTCAATCCTTCTGCAAACAGGTACATCAGGCGCAGCTCTCCCCTTGACCAGCTTCGCGCTGACAACCTCGTACACCGGCACCTCAGCGAGCGCAGACGCAACGTGGTGAAGCGTCGGCAGCGCGTCCCAGTCGAGCGCCGCGCAGCTGATGCGAGCATCCCGCGACCTCGCCACGTACGTCACCTCAGCGCCGTTCTGCACGCGGCCCTCGTCGGCGTGGGACACGATGCACGGATACTGCGCGTCCGCCCTCCCCGGTTCTCCGAGAGCCGGCACGTATCGGTAGCCGAGAACGTTGGACTCGCCGAACACGGCGCCGGTTTCGGAGGCCGGATCGTCCTCGATCAGGTCGTCGAGGGAGAGGTCGATAAAGGTTGCCCCGCGCCAGGAGGCGGTTGCACGGCACGTTTTCATGCGGTGGTGGAGGGCGACGTCGCAGCCAAACTTGGGGAGGCCGAGTTGCTCGCGGCCGGAAACGACGGCGTCTGTGAGCGACTCGAAGAGCACGGGCACGTAAGCCCCGTTGACCGAGGTGCCGTCCTTCTTCTTGTATGAGACGCCGTGGACGAAGAGGCCGAGGGTGTGGTATCCTTCGCCCGCGAGCCAGGGCAGGCGGTCCAAGGAGGCGATGGACCAGCTCGCCATGCAGATGGTGTCTGCTCGCCTGAAGTGGAACCTGTCGGTAGGAAAGAGGTTCTCCAGGAGCGTGCGCGACGTTTTGAAGCGTATGCTCAGCGTCGTGAAGTCTCTGGGGGCACCCTGTCGAGGCACCCGCGGGCGTCCGAACCCGTCTTGCAGTGGCCCGGGAACTGGCCCGAAGGCGGTGGGAGACGACCAGACTGCGTTTTGCTGCCGAGACCACTGCCACTGCTTGAGCTTCTTCGCCGCAAAGTCCAAGGCGTCGTGGCCGTAGTTGAAGGTGGTATCTGCGTTTCGTGTCAGCGCAGCCGCCGAAGCCAGACTCGACAAGCTTCAAGGGGCCGAAGCCGAGAGAATCGACTTACTGTCCACGTGTAGAGCGCCTTCTACCCAGTCTCTGCCGGCCTGGCGCGAGAAGTCTTGGATGGCGTGCGCTCGATCCCTCCGGACAGCTTCATAGAGCTTCAGCCGTTCCGGGACCGATTCTGCGCTGGCGCCTCTCGACAGTATGACGGAGAGGCTTGCTGCGTCCTCGATGGCCATGCCGGCGCCTTGGCCTTGGTCTACACCGCTTTTTTTTAGCTTGTAATTCTGGGTGTGAAAGAGAGCAGATCGTACGTGGGGTGAATGGGTGTGCGGCATCACCCAGGAGAGCCAACCTCCCAGCCGTCCACGGGATCTGCTCCATGTCGAGCAGCCGCCAGACACGCAGCTGGTCCGGGTCTGCTCTGCCCATCATGGCTTTCACGGCGGGGTCAAAGTCTCCGTAGACCTTGAGCATCTGCCCGATGTCGCCCTGGGTATCCCATCCTAGTGATTCGATATCAGCACGGATGTCTTGCGGCATACGAATCAACCTTCATACCTTCGCTGGCTTTCGAGTGTGACTCGCCGTCGGGATGCATGCAGACAAAGTTGAGTATGCTGTTGCCAGCGCAAGGGTACATGACGACGCGGCGGTCTCGCTTGTACCAGGTGCAGAGAGTGTCGTGAGGCTCGGCCACATGTCGAGAGACGGCGTCTTGGAGAGCTGACTGGCGAGAAACCTGGAACCTGAAGCAGGCCTGGCCCGTAGGCCGCGGCTTCGTGCTCGTCAGGGCTGGTCGTGTTGCTGACTATTCCGATTCCACTGCTGTCAGCCCATGCAATCTTGATGGCAAGCCTTGAGGATCTCGTACGTATAGACCGTCGGCACCGAGAACCACGTCCCCGAGTATCTCAGTGCCATCGTCCAGCTTTACCGTCGCCCGGTCCGCATCTACAACAACTACCCTCGACGACGTTCGCAGAATAGCGGGCTCTCCGGGCCCTTCCTCCTGAGTTGCTAGTTTCCTCAACTCGCCGTGCAAGGCCGAGCGCTGCGAGAGAAGCCAGGGGTGCGCCCAGCGCTCGTTTGCCTTTAACAGACTCAGGTCGGTGAGCAAACGACCATCGTGAGCCCGCTCGACGACGTGGCTGTTCGCGCAGCCACCAAACTTCTCGGCAAAGATGCCCCATCGACGCAGAATGCCGTTGGCGTTGGGCATGAGATGCACAGCCGCTCCGGTTTCCGCGGCGAGTGCCGACTGCTCGAGAATCGTCACTCGATGGCCGTTGCGTCTCAGGCCGACGGCTGTGGCGAGGCCGCCGATGCCGCCACCGACAATGGTGACGCGGAGGGGCGCAGCGTCGGAGTCATTTTGAGAGGTTGGTTTCTCCATGGTCTTCTGGTGGGAGCATCTCTCGTTACTTGGAGGCTTGTTGATGCCCAGTATGGGCAGTGGTTTGTCCATGGTGGTCTGGTGAGTTCAGACAGGCCTGAAGCATTCAACAAGCTGTAGTATTCAGCTGTAGTATTCTTGGTGAAGGCTGTCTCACGAGAGGTAGATCTACAGTCCGCTTTGATGCCTGTCCTTCAGGATTGCCACCTAAACGGTAGCTTCTCGGTCCACGAAGAGTTGATGCTTGGCTCGGACTAACTGCAAGTGTACGTGTCGACATTTGTCCGAAGCCGAAGCCGCATAATGCCACAGAGCCCGGCGCCGAACGTCTTCCTCCCCGGCGGCCAAGTCCACCTGGCCGGTCTTTGTCTACAAGGCTGTTGAGTCAGGCTGAGATGCCGCAAGCCAAGACGGTTTGACGTGTCGCGCAGCATGGACAGGGGCAGCTTGGGATGAAGGGATGAGCCTCCCATATCCTCGAAGCTTCATCCAGGCCGCCTGTGGGCCAAGGCTCCCCGAACAAGCGTCAACCACGCTCACACGGCCTTCCCAGTGATTCCAACCCAGAGAGGCTCTGCTGGCTATCGTCATCGGACAGTTTGTGATTCGGCTTTCGAAATCTAGAATCTGCGTCGGCCTCCTGTGGGATTATCTCTTACCTTGAGCTTGTAGCAGAAGCAGACTTGATCGTCACGACAGCTGCCCAAAGCTCCGGCAATTATTTCCATTTGAGATACGACGGGACCATCAACTCGCAGAACAGGGATACCTCCAGGTACAGATTGAAGCGGTCCAAGTATCAAACAAGTACACGAATGTATCCGTCACATCCGTCAGATCCGTCAGATCCAGCTCGTACGTAGCCTTGAATCAGGGTCCTCGTTTTCAGCCGAGTTACTCTGTCCAGCTCATTTCACATTGACAGCCGTCTGGGCATGTTTGTTGTCTGGCACTACCAGCAACGCCACACCGTCGTCACGTCTGTTCTGTCTGGCGTCTCATTATTGTCCAAAGTCTCAGCCCCTTTGCCTTGACAACTTCCATCTTGCAGCTGTCACACCTTCACGATGCCTCGCGCGCCTGTTATCTGCATTACCCACGGCGGAGGTGAGCTGCTCAACCAAGACCACCCAATCTACCTTTTGCTGACCACAACTCGTAGGTCCAATGCCTATTGTCGGGCCAATGCTGGGCGACAAGGGACATTTCGAGCTCAACACGTCTCTGCAGACTCGGATACCCTCGCTGTTGAAGCTGGGAACGCCGGACGCGCCAAGAGCCATCGTGGTCATCACGCCTCACTGGCGTCCAGACTTTCCAACCATCACGGCCACGGCCGAGCCTCTGCTGTATCACGACTTTGAGCCGTCTCATCCGCCCCAGAGCTTTGAGATCGAGTACACAGCTCCGGGTGCGCCCGACGTTGCCGAAGCCATCTACGAGGCTTTCAAAGAGGCTGGTCTGGAGCCGGTCAAGGATACCGAGCGTGGTGAGTGTCCCCCTCCTGTAGAGTCCGACTGCACATTCTGATTCGTTTTCGCGGCCAAGGGTGGGATCACGGCATCTTTGTGCCCTTCATCTTGATCAACCCCAAGGGCGACATACCGCTGGTCCAGCTGTCCATCCTCCCCGAAGACGATCCGATCAAGCATTTCAAGATGGGCCGGGCCCTCGCAAAGCTGAGAGACGACAACGTCGCCATCCTCGGGTCGGGATTCGCCTCGTTCCACAACGGCAGCGTCCAGCGCTCTCTGTACTTTGCCGACCCCCAGGGCGAGGAGGTCCAGCTCTGGCGAGGCCGCGTGGGCGAGTGGAACAGGGCACTGGCGGACGTCGTCCTCTCGGGCGACCCCCGGCACCGAGAGGAAGGCCTGCGGAGGTGGCGGGAGCTGCCTCACTCCTTCGACATGCATCCGGACGGGGAGGCAGAGCACCTCATGCCCCTGATGGTGTGCGCGGGTGCTGCGGACCGCGACCGGGGAGACCACTTCTCGGACAACTTTGGCGGCGTAGAGGTGGCTTCACATTACTGGGGCGTTGGACAGGTGGGAGTTGCTTCGTAGTCTGGGTAGTTGTCATGTCTTGGTTTGTGTGGAATGCCAGTCTAAAAGTGAGCATAGCTTGTTGTTCCCTTGACTTTTGTCCGTCTTCAGGGCAGTGTTTCCTCGGATAGACCAAGGCTTTCACTCGTTGCAATATTCCAGCATCCAATCGAACGGTTGCCCGCCTGTTCCGGACACGTCACTTCTTTGGTTCCTTTGCTCGGGTGTTCATCCCTCGTTCAGCTTAATCTCTTAACTTTTCTGGAAAATCCACAGACATCTAGTGTAAACAAGTGTGCCACTTCACGTCCGTAGGTTGTCTCCATCACCATCGAGCAGGGATGCGGTGGACAGCCGCGCGATCCACGCGGCGTTTCGCAACGCTGAGGCCTTCCCATTTTAACTATCCGGGGTAATTCTCCCAATGTACGCAGTGTAGGCTCTTCATAAATCGCACTGGCAACCAGAGCGGGAGCAATGGCTCGGCACGGCAGTCAACATGCTAAAAGTATGCGGTGGGAGGGATGGGGCCAGGTTCATGGATCTTGAGTGAGCCAGAGCCACCCCGGTCAAGACTCAGAGGCAGCAACACTCCAAGACGCTTCTTCCGATTCCCTCAACTCTGTTTCTAACCCTGTTACGGCGATATGTACGTCGTCGGCTGTTGCGGCAGTCTTCCAACATGTGTTGCCTGTCGCCAAGAGGGTTTCGTCTGAGCGAGTATCATGAGATGAGGAACAGCGAGAAGGCCATGGAAGGACGGACAGCACGAATGACCGGTTAAGCTCAGACAACCCCTGGTGATTCACCGTCGATTGTTCAGAGTGCCGGTGGCTCTTTCGTCAGTCAACTGAAACTCCGAAGGGCTGATATCGCTCGACTTGGGACTGACTTGAGACTTCAAGCCGTAAGTTGTAGTAGTAAGTCTGGGCTTGGCTGTGAATCAACAATTGGTTGCCAGCACCGTTGACTCTCAACCTCATCCCACCTCCTGAACAAGAGCTCCGCTGCTGGACAGCCGTGTATTCAGACATTACGTACCAGTGCCAACCGCAGCCCAAGACTCACCACCACGAGCTACACCTCACCGTCCTCACGCAATGCCTGCTCTCACAGCTGACGTGGCCGTCGACGGCACGACATCTGCCGTCGACCAGTTCTCTCACGACCTCGAGACTCTCGGCCAGCAATGCGCGGAACTGGCTACTCAACTCAAGTCCAGGCTGCTAAAGTCTGGACACCCACTCCCGTCCTTCTCACCAGACGGGCCTGAAGCCTACCCCACGGATGATCCGAGCCTCGATCAACTCCGCGACCAGTTGCGTGAGTCGGCCAAAACTCTCTACGAGCTGGCTTCTGACCCCGACGATGCCGTCACGCGGGAGCTGTACGCAAAGGTCAGGACCACACTCATTCCTCTCCATCTACCACTGATCCCTTGCCAACATCCACAACCGACAGATTCACGACATGAACGCCTTTGCCTACGTTGCGCGATACAACGTCGCCGACAGCATTCCCACCACCGGCAGCATCTCGTACCGCACCCTGGCCGAGCAAACGGGCACCGGCCACGGCCAACTGCGCAAAGCCCTGCGTCACCTCATGACCCTCCGCGTCTTCGCCGAACCCGCCCCCGAGCACGTCGGCCACACCGCCGCCTCGAAGCGCCTCCTCGCGCGAGGCGTCCGGCTCAACAACGGCTTCCTCTGCCGCGAGACGTTCAAGATGGCCGCGTTCCAGGTCGACGCCATTGACAAATGGGGCCACGACTCGGCCGACGCGGACCGCACCGCGCACAACATGGCCCACGGCACGGAGCTGCCCATCTTCCGGTACCTCCGCGAAACGTCGCTGCGCGCCGACGACTTTGGGGAGCTCATGGCGTACCTCTTCAAGTCGGCCTCGCGCGGCCACGAGCGCCTGCTCGGCTCGTACGACTGGGCGGCGCTCGGCCCTGTCACGATGGTTGACGTCGGCGGAAGCACGGGGCACTGCAGCGTCGTCGTGGCCCGCGCGAACCCGGACATGAAGTTTGTGGTGCAGGATCTGCCGCACGTTGCTGCGTCGGCGAGTGACCCGGCCACCTGTACCGTGCCGGCCGATCTCCGTGATCGTATCACGTTCCAGGGGCACGACATGATGCAGCCGCAGCCGGTGGTGGCCGACGTGTACTTTATGCGCATGGTTCTGCACGACTGGTCGGACCCGGCGTGCGAGAAGGCCCTCGCGCAGCTCGCGGGTGCCATGGAGCGCCGGCCGGGTTCGAGGCTGCTGGTCGTGGACTCCATCTTGCCGCCGGCCGGGCAGTGGCCCACGGTCGTCGAGCGGCCGGTCCGTGTCGCGGACCTGCAGATGGGTCTCGTTCACAACGGAAAGGAGTGGCAGCTGGACGAGTGGGCAGACCTCTTCAGGCGGGGAGACGCCAGGTTTTTTATTAGTCGTATCGTCCAGCAGGAGAGAAGCCCTCTGGCGATTATGGAGGTTATGCTCAAGTAGTTGACTGCGTCTGTGGATAGTTTCTTATAGACTATATAGTATACGAACATCTTTTTCCAAGTCCTGTAGTGTCATCTTGTGATTACTTTCAGAGTGTAATCTTAACCAATATTCTTGTACAGGACTCAGGTATTATTCATCGTAATTCTTCGTGTCCTATATGTTGCCGACTCAGAGAAATTGACATGTCCACCGTGATACAGATAGTGCTTGGCGCTTTGGAGCTCTACCTTTGTATGTGTCTCAAGTCGGCAACTTCTCAACGACTCCCTCGGTAGAACTGGTCCAAGTCGACTTCTTCCCTTCTTCTACGCATGGCAACCTTGCTCATCGGGTCAAACTGCTCCACGAAATCAAACCTGAGCGGCTCCCGCACGTATCCCTCTGCAGGCCGCCAGTCGTACTTCAACAGCAGGTGTACCAAGGAAGTCTTGATCTGGTTGGCGGCGAAGAACCGACCCGGGCACGCGAGCCTCCCGTGGCCAAACGCCATGAAGTTCTCGGTCGTCGTCACCAGCAGGGACGTGGCCTCTTTTCCCTTGGTGTTTCGCATGTTCAAGAAGCGGTACGGATCATACGTATCGGGATTTTCTTACAGAGACGAGTCCCAGAGACGGTAGGACGGCACCACTGTCTGGCTGCCTTTGGTCAAAACGGTGCCGTCGGAGAGCGTGACGTCTTCAAGAACTGAACGACTCAAGCTCGCTGCGATTCTGTCAGTCTTTGACCACTGATGGGGGTTTGTAAGGGATGCTACTTACTCAAGGCCCCGGGATCCATCCGCAGCGACTCCTTGATCACACTGTCGAGTAGCTTCATGTCGTGGAGCGCCTTCTTGCTCCATCCATTCTCTGAGAGACATCTCGCCATCTCCCGGCGCAGCTCACCAACAAGCTCCGGCCTCTCGGATAGGTCCAGCAGCACTCTGCAGAGAAGATCCGTTGTCGTATGCAACGCCAGGATAGATAATGCGATGAGCGTTGCCGCCGGGTCATGCTCTCCGCCGCGAGAGCGTTGCTCGCTCCACTCCAGAACGTCATCGTAGACCTTCTTCTCGCCACTCCCAGCGAGAGCCGTCTGTCCTGCCCGGCGTTTCTCGAGGACTGCCTCGATGATCTTGCGGGCTTGGAGCATTTCCCTGCGGATCGCCCTGCACGGCGGCAAGATCCAGTGCAGAGCCGGTCGCAGGAGCGCGGGCATCACTCTCAGCACCACCGAGGCGATGAAGATGTCCCGCGTGTAGTCGACCGAGACTCTGAGCCAGTCTTCGTTGCGGCAGAGCTCTTTGCCGGCGAATTGGCGTGATGCGACGCGGGCTATGAGTTGTAGAACGTCTTGCTTCAACATGATGGTGTGCCACTCTATCAGAAACTGTCAGGTGTCAAGTCTCCAAATGAAATAGGTTGTTTACCTGTATTCCTGCTGAATACCATTCCCAGCGCTGCGGAAGTCTCTTCTGAGATCGTATTGGTCATCTTATCTACGGGAATTTCGTCAGCTCATGGACTTTGGCCCCTTGTTAGACTTGGGAACTTGCCCAGATGTCTGGTCAAGTCAAGCTTGATGACGTCAAAAAGACTCTCGTCATCAATGCACTTGTTTAATCCTTCAAAGCCAGGATAGTAGAACATCTTGACTAATTTTTAGCCAAGTCTCGCCAACACCGCTGGACTTTCAAAATTCCGTCGGGAAACCCACAGGACCCAGAGTAAACTTCAGCCTGCGATCGTTGCGAATCTCGTTCATCTTCTCAGCCGGAAGCACAATCACTTCGCCGAACCCGCAGAGAACTCTAAACGGCCGTCCTGGGAAATCGGAGATGGCCTTGCGGAGCATTTCTCTGGCGTTGACCAGAAAGCGGCCCCTGGCAGCAGACTCTGTCAACTCCCATTTCTGCCTCGGGTTGATGACGGGAATGCCGTCGACCGATGTCTTGCCCAGAAAGCGGCTGAGGACGATGAGAACAAAGGCCGTGATGATGTACGGCGCCTGCGCGGCGTGCAGTGAGTGGTAGAACCAAGCCGTGTCCAGCAACATGGCGATGGCTGGGTCTCGGTCTTGAAGCTGTTTTCGGTAACTGGCAACTGCTGAACACGTATGGCCTAGTACCAGAGAGTGTAGAGTAACACCCGTCCTGGTTGACTCAAGCCGAATTCAGACTCCAACGTCTGTACCTGGTAGTTGGACATCAACAGCCGCCTCGAGTCGTTCGCCCTCTCCCCCACTCGGCATTCAGGCCCCCGAGACCGAGTCAAGCCGGCGGCCAACTACCGCTAAACAATTGTCCGGATGATCTTTTGCGGGTTTCTTATCCGTCCAATGGAGGGATCCCCTTGACTCTCCACGTCAAACACACGTGTCGATCCCATTCTAGCGACTCCTAGGATCCGTCGTCTACTTAGAGTTCGTTTGATATTCGCTACCGGCGGGCATGATTTCAGGGTCCTTCGAGTCAGGGCCCATGGTCATGGCAGACTAGCCCGCGGGAAGATATTCATCTATCCGGATACCGTGCGCTCACAGTAGAAGCCCGAGAACCCTTCACCACTTTGCTTGAGCGTGTTTCGGGCAGGAATCGTGGCCGTGGCATACCATGGTCTCCAAGTGGGTAAACCAAGTGCCGGTGGGAGGATAGAGCATGAAAAGTCCCGCAAACTCTGGTCTCACGTCCGGACGACACGACCCATGCGTCATGTCTCGTCGACTGCCGCCCCCGCGCTGCCGGTTTTGATCTCCACCGGACATTGTGGTGGGCGTTGCGGGCCGAAGAGTTGCGGTGAAGATGCCAAGGCCGGAAGGCCGAGGCTGGAAGTCTCCGGTTGTGGTTGCAGTGGCTTCGGCGAGTGTCAAAGACTCTGTGCTTTCACGGAGAACATGGGGTCTCGTCAGTAACAAGAGCTATTCCGGCTGGAGCCACCGCTTCAACCATCATTTTCGCCAGTGTCTTCACCGGCTACCATGGAAGAGGTTAGCCCGCCTTATGGCGAAAGGCTCATCCCAAGCCTCATAGACTTCAACGCAAAGACAACTCCCACCAAGGAGTGCTTCTCCGTACCTCGAACAAACTCGGCCAAGGACGGCTGGCGCCAGGTTTCCTGGTCTCAGTACGCCAACGCCATCAACCGAGTGGCGGCGAGCATCCTCCAGACCTGCGGGCCTGCGCCGGCGGAAGCATTTCCGACAATCGCCTACATCGGTGCGAACGATGCCAGATACTTGGTGTTCGTGGTGGCTGCGGTGAAAGCCGGCTACAAGGTGGCTTGCCTTCGCCCTCCTACTCGATGTTGGGAGCTGACGTATGTCCAGGCTCTTCTCATCTCACCGCGAAACTCGGCAGAAGGACAGCTGAACCTCTTTGAACTCACCGACTGCCACATCATCTACCACGATCCTTTCGTGGCTTCCATGGTGAAACCGTGGTTGGAGGAGCGGGCTATGAAAGCTGTGGTGATTGACTCTCTTGATGCGTGCTTGGACGATGAGCCTGTTCCTCGCGTTGCTTTCGACTACACCTTTGCAGAGGCAAGATGGGCCCCGTTCGCCGTGTTGCACACAAGCGGCAGCACGGGACTGCCGAAACCTGTGACCGTCAGGCACGGCGTCTTTGGCTCGTCGGATCTCTTTCACAACCTGCCTAAGCTCCAAGGAACTCACATCTTCCTGAGGGAATATTCGGAATCGAAGAGAAGCTTTCTTCCACGTAAGTAACTCATCCATTCTCATCCAAAGACTTGTACGCTCGATTCCAACACCTTCACAGTCCCTCTCTTCCACGCTAGTGGACTATACGGCTTCTTTGGAGGCCTCTTTTGGGACTTTGCCGTGGCGCTTCCGATGCCCATGGCCATGTTCACGGCCGACTTGGTGCTGGAGATCTTGACTCACTCCGGCTGCGACTCCATCTTCCTACCACCCTCGATCCTCGAAGAATTGAGCAACAGACCCGAAGCTGTCGCGGTTCTCAAGTCTTTGAAATTTGTTGGTTTTGGCGGAGGTAAGCATGCTCGTCGACACAAAGTCTGCAAGTGCGTCAGCTGACGATTGTCGTGGCATTCAGGCAACTTGGCTCCCAATGTAGGTAACAAACTGGTCGACAATGGTGTTGTTCTCCACAACGCAATCGGATCAACAGAGTAAGCTCCAAGTCTCTGTAATGATTGCTATGTAGAGAGCGTTTAACACAAACCACAGAGTCACTGCCTTTCCCTACTACTGGCAGAACAACATGAAGCTCTGGGACTGGCACATCATCAACTCGGACGTTCTCGGCGCCGACTGGAGAAAGGCGGAAGGCGAAGACGACGACGTTTACGAGCTAGTCATCAGACGACAGGACAAAGAGCCGGGTATGCAAGGCATATTCTACCACATGCCTGACCTCGACGAGTTCAGCACCCGAGACCTGTTCAAGAAGCATCCCACGGAACCCAACCACTGGCGGTACCACGGCCGCATCGACAACACCATTGTCTTCTCCAACGGCGAGAAGCTCAACCCGGTGTCTTTCGAGGAGACGTTGGCGGGACACCCCGCGGTCAAAGCGGCGCTCGTTGTGGGTTCGATGAGGTTTCAGCCCGCGCTGCTCGTTGAACTCGTGACGCCGCCGGCCAGTGAGGTCGGGGAGCGTGCTGCTGTCGACGAGGTGTGGCCGTTGGTTGCTAGAGTCAACAAGTCGACGGTGGCCCACGGGCGTGTCAGTCGGCATCTCATCGCCTTCGCGAAAGCAGACAAGCCATTTCCCAGGCTGGACAAGGATACCGTCCGACGCAACGAAGCGGCGAAACTCTACGAGAAGGAAATCGACGAGCTCTACCAGCGTGCCGCACAGTTCGCACCCAGCCCGGACGTCAAGATGGATACGAGCTCACCAGAAGCACTTTTAAACTCGATTTTCACCCTCCTTGAGGGTATGGGCATCGTGTCGTTGGAGGCTGATTCCGACTTGTGCATGTCTGGAGTTGACTCCTTGCAAGTTCTGCATATATGCGGGCTGCTGCGTGGCGGGTTGAGGGCAGCCGGGATAGAACTCGAACCGGAGTTGCTCGCTCCCAGCAGCGTATACAACAACCCGTCACCGAGAAGGCTTGCAGACTATCTCCACGCTGTGATCAGCGGCACTGGCGAAGAGGAGTCCACTAGCCGAAGAAACCAAGTCCGCACGATGGAGGCGTTCCTGGCAAAGTACACCACACACCTCCCACCAAACAAGCGGAAACCTGATCCCAACGACGAGAAACAAGTCGTGGTGCTCACGGGAAGCACCGGCCGTCTCGGGAGCTTTCTCCTAGACTTTCTTGTGTCGAGTCCGAACGTGACGAAAGTCATCTGCCTCAACCGCGCAACCGATGGCCAGGCTCGGCAGCTCGCAGCTCTCACGTCGCATGGTCTTCACACCAATCTGGAATCCGTCGAGTTTCTCCACGCGGATCTCTCCAAATCGGACCTAGGCATGGACGGCACGGTGTACAGCCGCCTCCTCGCCGAAGTAGACAGGGTCATCCACTGCCAGTGGTCGGTCAACTTCAACCTCTCCGTCGCGTCCTTTGAGAAGCACATCGCAGGCGTCCGCCACCTGGCCGACTTCAGTCTCGCGGCTCAGAGGAACGTCCCTGTTGTTTTCGTGTCGAGCGTGCTCTCCACCATTGGCAAAGCCGGGTCCGAGAGGGAGAGAGACCTCGCCAGGCCGACGACGGGATATGGCCGCAGCAAACTCGTCGGGGAGCTGATTCTCAAGGCAGCGGCGGAGGTGAGCGGGCTCCCGGCGGCGATTGTCAGAGTGGGACAGATTGCTGGGCAGGAGGCCGGTTCTGCTGGCATTGGGATATGGAGCAAGCAAGACTGGCTCCCAAGCATCATCGGCTCCTCCGTCCAGACGCTGGGTGTCCTCCCCCGCGACCTGGGTGTTATGAACGGCATCCGCTGGTTGCCTGTCGATCGCGTCGCTCGTTTGGTTCTGGACGTTGCCGGGATCTCGGAGCCTATCCCCGTGGCAAGCATTACCGGCTGCTTTTACGGCATCAACCCTCACAAAACGCTGTGGGGTGATCTAGTGCCGGAAGTTGCAGCTCTGTACGGGGACAAGATCAGGGAGTTGGTGGACTGGGAGACATGGCTCGGCGTTCTCGAGGACAGCTCAGCCAAGGATCTCGATAAGAACCCGGCGTTCAAGCTGCTCGGGTTCTTGAAGCATTCCATGGTCGAGGCTGGGGATGTGGAGGATCAACTGGCCGCCTTGACTGCAGGGGATTTGGAGAGAACATTAGGCGTCAGTCGGACATTGAGAGAGACGAGCGCCGTGTCGCCTGGGTTGATGGTCAAGTGGTGTCGCGAATGGGGGTATTAAGCCTAGCTGGATGTCGAGTATTGTCTATGGCCGATGCACACCTCTGAGTTGTTTTCCTTCCGCCATTGGAGTATTCAACGGCAAATGTGTCACCAAAAAATGGCTGAAGTTTTGGACAGTCTTTTCTCCAAATCTTCATAATCAAAGCTGTTGTTGCACGAAATCACGCTAAAGAGTTTACTGCCAACTCCCAAGGGGCCAAGAGCATCGTACTGGAAGCTATCGCATGCGATTCCCTACGATTTCAACAACTATCATCGTCCCTAGGCTGTCGATGGAAACGCGACTGACGGAAAATGTCGGATGGCAACTCTCTACGGAGCAGCAGTGACGTAGTTGCATCCAACTTTGTCTGCTGGCGCGATGGTCGCGAGGGATTTCCCTGGAGACGAGTGCAATTCTCAGCTTCAGACTTTTTTCTCGGGGTCCACAGAGATCCACCGGAAGCGCTCGGAACGACGCTCAGCATCCCAGAGACTCGGTCTGATTCGGCGCATCTGGTCTGAGACGATGTCTGAAAGATTCGGCGTTGATGCGGTGGGTTTCTTCAACCCTGAACAGCGCGGGAAATACGTCATTGTGGGGAGTGAGAAATGGTTCTTTTTCGTCAGGAAATGTCGGCGGGGGGGGTTCGGTGAAGGTGGGGTGATATGTCTTCACCGAGCTCACCACTTCACCGGACATGCGGTGCACAAGGTGGGAAGGTGAGCTTCGTGTCGACGGTTCTGCACACAGCAACATGGCCCAAAACAGGTAGAAAGACCATGTATTCTCCTGTAATTATCCACATGTTCTAAAAACTCGATACGACAGTTCTCTCCGCAACAACCTCGTCGTCCTCGTCTCGAGGTCCCTTGACGAGCAGCCAGCCGCCAGCTGCGGCCATCCGGCACCAGTCGAGCCGAGGTGAACCCGGGCCCCACAGTCCGCCGCGACTCATGAGTAAGCCCCGGACCCGGAGACAGACCTTGCTGCCATCATCACATCACATCCACCAGATCTCCATGAACCTCACACCACCCACCCAGTGGCCGCCGTATCCATGTTCAGAACCTGGACCTGCCGTACAAAAACAGCATCGTCCTTTATAAAATCAGCAGTCTCGTCCGCCGTCTCCCCGTCTTCCTCCACCACCTCTTCCCGCCTCGCCACCCCGCACCTCCTCCGCCTCCAGAAGCACACGATGGCCTCCCTCGTAGAATCCGCAAAGAAGGCGGCCGCCTACCGCGCCGTCGACGAGCACCTCGACCCCTCCGCGCGCTTCGTCGGCATCGGCTCCGGTAGCACCGTCGTCTACGTCGTCGACGCCATCGCCGCAAAGGGCCCCTCCTTCTGGTCCAACATGACCTTTTTCCCCACCGGCAGCCAGTCCAAGGGCCTCATCCGCGCCGCCGGCCTGCGTCTGTGCAACCTCGACGAGCGCCCGCTCGGCCCGGACGGCAAACTCGTCGCCCTGGACGTCGCCTTTGACGGTGCCGACGAGGTCGACGCCGACCTCAACTGCATCAAGGGCGGCGGCGCCTGTCTCCTCCAGGAGAAGCTGGTCGCCATTGCCGCCAAGAAGTTTGTCGTCGTTGCCGGTGCGTCACGTGGCCCATCCCCTTTCCTCAAATAAACAAAGAAAAGAGAGAGAGAGTGTGTGTGTGTGTGTGAGAGAATTCAACCCGTGACTGACACGTCTCTCAGACTACCGCAAGCTGTCCTCCAGACTCCTCACAAACTGGAAGGCCATCCCCATCGAGGTGCTGCCCATGTCCGCCCCGGACGTGCTCGACCGCCTGACGGACCTCGGCGCCGTGAACCCGCTCGTCCGCCCCGGCGCCCCCGGTAAGGCCGGCGAGGTCGTCACCGACAACGGCATGTGGATCATCGACGCGCCCTTCCCCCAGCTGCTGCTGCCGCAGGACGGCGCCGCAACGGGCGGCCGCGACGCCGCCGGCGCCTGGGAGGTGTCGGCCCTGGCCAGGGAGCTGCTGCTGATCCCCGGCATCGTCGAGATTGGCATCTTCCACGGCCTCAACGGCGCGCAGGCGGCGCGGGCGGGCAAGTTCGGGCTGGCGCAGAAGCCGGTGGCTGCGTACTTTGGCATGGAGGACGGCAGCGTCAAGGTTAGCGCGGCGTAGATTCGGGTTTGATTTTAGCGATTGGGGAAATAAAAGCGTCGAATTTGTCCATGACTGTGTCACTTGCGTTCGTGGAGTGCTCAAGTGATGTTCACCGCTATGCCGGAGTACACTGACCTTGGGAGATGAGCATCACGAGGTGGTTCACCGAGCGCTGGACGGGCGCTGGTCCAGGTAAGCCATATGAGCGTGTGTTGTCGCCGAGACTGAAGCTGAGTTGACGATTGCCAGCGACGGCCATCCCTACGTACGACAATGCGACAATGCCTAGTGGAAGACACAGGATTCAGGCCGGTCCCCCATGAACAAGCCAGTGAGGTGTTGGTTCAGGGCCGGAGAAGATCACTGGATTAACGAGGTCTGCTGGGATGTTCTCCCGTCTGACCGTTTTTCGCCATGCCGTCTACTAGCTGTGAAGGCTTTGACACGTACACAGGTGGCACATCGTCACGAAAGAATCAGAGTGGAGGAGACAGGATTCAAAGAACACGATACATCGTCTCACTGCTTTCCTGTGCGCCCAACGCCGTTAACTCGCCTACTGCCCATTACGCTTGACAGTAGGGAAACTATTCCGGATTATTCAACAGTCATCAGTCATTAGTACCCGCAAAAGGTGTCCAGTCCAGCACATGGGCATCAGAGCATCGAGAGCTGGGCAGCAGGTAGCAAGTGTGTGCGAAAGGATATGTATTTCGCCTCCCGTTTTGGCAGTACGGTGTACGGACTGCTCGAAGAATGTATCGATTTCCCAACGATTCAATGGCCCTCAATCCCTCGTCTATGCCCCTCAGAATGAGCACCGCCCGATGCATTCAAGATGTGCGCCGTGGTTATGACGTTTCTATACTCACTTCGAACCCATGAGACCCACGTTCATTCAGATTTCAGGCACCACCGAAGAAGTACACAGGCTATATCACCCACGAAAAGGCATTGAGATTCCCGTAGCCGCCGGTAAAGACACAGGCTATCTGCTTGTTAGCTGTCTCTCGTGCCAATAGATCAAGCAAGTATACGTACCCTTCATAGAATGTCCTCCTCCAAAGTTGTAAAAGTCACTGTTGAAATACGACGATCCTCCGCCGATCCCTTCGTTCACGTCACCAGGCTCTCCAAGATATCTGATCTTGTCTACTTGGATCGGGTTCGAGTTGGTGTCGTAGAGGATCGTTCCTATGCTGTGATAACCCCCAGACTTTACCGACACGGAAGTACAGCCCTCGGCGTTCCCCGCCCCCGTCTTCCATCGTATGAGCTTGACGAGCTCAATGCATTGAGCAAAGGATTTGCCGTTGCTGAGGTTGCGCTGCACGCAGATCTCGTCGGAGCGGCAGGGCGTGTCCTTGATGTCCTCGCGGTTGCTCCGCGGGTTGGCGACGCAGAAGCGCCGGATGGTGTTGTATTTGTAGCAGACGGAGCGGTCGTACGTCTGGCCGGCCGGGCAGGTCTTGTCCGGGCCCGTGTCTCGGGCGACGAGGCTCGTCAGGTTTGCGTTGAGCGGTTCCAACTCCGCGGGGGGGGCGTCCACGGGGCTGAGCTCGACCGTGGGGATGGAATTACCGGAGCCGTCGACCTCGGAGAGAGGTGCCGCTGCGCAGCTGGCGGCAAGAATTGCTACAACAGTGAGGAACTTCATGTTGGATTTAGATGATGTTTGTGGATTGTACACTTGTCAGATTGTACACTTGTCAGATGGCAGGCTGATGATGAATTCAAGATCTTCATCTCTGCCGCAGGACAGCATGTATCTTATAGAAGTCTTCGAGACGTTGCATCAGGCAATACCACAGGCCCTCATCCAAAGCCTCGCTGGCAGTAGACCTCAGTCGGCCACTCTGACGATGTCTCGCTTTTCCGTATGCCTGGCTTACGCGCGTCTAGCACCACTACTACGGCTTGTGCTCTCATGTCCAGCCAGCTACGTAAGCTCCCTCTTACGCAAGCCTGGCCCCATCATCCTTTAGCAAAAGGCTAAGGCGATGTAGAAACAGTACTGTTTTTGAGGATGTCGTTAGTTCAAAGCAATGTCCAGCTCAGTCAAGAGTCATCTGCCAATGTCGGTGATTAGCAGACCGCAACCAACGACAGTACCTTACCGCGTGCCTCGTGCACTTAGTTCGCGAGAACTGCATTACGCGAGCTTCGACTAGCAAATTCTATGTATGCTTTTGCTGAAGCTTGTAAAGGTCATGTAACCAGCGACTCAGTTGAAGCTCTTCAAACTTTCCGTGCTGTCGGGCTTCCTAAAACTACATTCCAGGGAAGCAATGCGTCTGGTTGAGCAACACTCGGTTGGGTGCCATGTACCAGCAGCAACGCAATTTTACCAACATGCAGGCATCGTATGACGTGCTCGAACTCGCCATCTTGCTTTACGACTGCTTACCTGGTGCAATTCTTTCCGTACTCCTCCAGGGAGACACGCAGGGTAGACAAGGTGGATGGCGTTCAATGGTACTGAAGGGCCTGCCACCATGACTCGTCGTGTTGTTGAAGTGAATCTTCCATATTCGTCTCGCCGTCTATGTGCATCCTCTTATCCTCAAACTGTATTCTTGTCCCAATTGAGAACCTTGCGAGCCCAGAACACATCAACGCCATACGCCAGCAACATCTCATATGCGTGATCATTCAGCAGCTTGCAGTGGGAGATTTGGGCCTTGTATCAAGAAGCTCTCAAGATGCTTCAAAGTGGTCTTGGCAAGACTGTCGCGTTGACGAGGCCTCAGCAGCCTGGACAAAGCTGCCGCGGAGCCCATGTACAAGCACAGATGCCTGCCGGCAACACGCTCCAACGCGGTCTCAATGTAGGCAGTATCATTGGTAGCGAACCCTTTCACCAAGTCTTCGTCTCCAGCCTTCGTCAGGAAGAAATTCTCCCCAGCCCTTGCCCCAGAGACACAACACCTGATAGCCCAACTTTGACGCCGCGCGCCTGCGTACCACGCCCTAAGGGTGCCCGCCGGCCTTGACGCCCCTCCTCGATGAAGTAACTCTCTCTTGCGAGGGGCTCAGAGGTCGTGGGAGCCGACGATCCCCAACTGTGGGAAATCCAACTTTGGCTTTGTCGTGAACGAATGACACAACTCCGCGGTTCGCGTCTAAAAAGAACTGCCCGCAACCCTCCCAGTCAGCTCAAACCTTGGCTTCGAAGAGGATACAGACACGATCTAAACGAGACCGAAGTATCTAGGTCCTGTCGACACCGGTGGAAGGCCAACATCAACGTCGACGCGCCACACCCAATGTCATCGAGCCTCACCCAAGCACAAAGTAACAAGGGTATCCAGTTCATCTTTCTCTCAGCAACTCCGCTATCATGTGCGAAGTTGAGTTGAGCGGTAAAGACGCAAGGTCCAGCCGAGGCTGACGAAGTACGCCATCACTCTTTTGTGCAATGTTGCCGACAGGACGGCCGGTTTCTCCCACCTCCTAGACCGCGCCCAGTAAGTTGTTCGCCATTGGCTGCAGCACAATGCGTTGCGCTGACCGTGATTCGCGGGGAGACGTATGCTTCCCGAGGTTGAAGGTTGATGATGGTGCAGAAGCAGTTCCCACCACCTATGAGAACCCAAAATATATCCTAACAAATAGCAGGAACAGTTTGAGGTTAACATGGATGCTTTGTCTAGACGGAAAGGCACATTGTACTGTACTACACCACCTTGCCGGCCGCGGAACCAACGAGTGGGTGAACTAAACCTGGAAATAGTTTCCGTCGGCCATAACAACCCCCGATACGTGCGGCCACACATCTTAAAAGCAATGAGTTCCTCAGAGTTTGAAAGATATACATCCCGTCGGAGGCTGCAAACCGCCGGAGCCCACATCCCGCCGGCAGTTGCCCACACCGACCGCGATGACGCGTAGATATCCGCTGAGCGGATGAGTGTCGTCGGGCAGACCGCAGGATGCGGAAAATCCCGCCGAATGAGGCAATGTTTTCAAATCTGGGGAAACTCGCCACGGAGCGCGTAGGGCGTGATAGGGGAAGCAAAGTTTGCAGCGTGCTGTTGTGTTCCCACCGGCCCACGCCCGCGTATGTGGCGAGTCTCCGTGGAGGCAGAGGCCAAGTCCCGTGCCGACAGGTGGGTTTAGGTCCCGTAGAGGTAGGGTTCCGGCTGGAGGCTATCTACGGTTCGGGAATAGCTCGGGAAAGAGAATGTCCATCACGCCCAAGTTAGAGATTATAGTTTGTCGACGAGCCTCGTGGCGACCATGTGTCTGGGCTGGAAAAGCACGCCTTTCGAGGGGTCCCCTTGCAGCTGGCAGAGATTCGTTAACCAGGACGACACGCTGTCTGTAGGAGTTTCAGGCCTTCATCCCAATTAAGTGGCTTTTTAGCCGTAATGCTCGCGAATGCGAGATTCGAGCAGAGGGGATCTAGACCCTCGTCTATTCGTTGGTGCCTTGCTCGAATCGGACGTCCGTGTCATCTTCGTCACCGTTTGAGTTTATTTGTAGACGTTGCCCAGAGCAGTTGATAGTTTCTGTGGCGTTTCCCCAATTTCGCTGGCCGGTAGATCGAGTTGTGTTGCTCCTATCAAGTAGGCATTCTGATTCCGTTCCAATACTGTGGTGTCCTACCGACCCTTTGCTTCCTTGCCATGTACCATGAGGCTTGCAGTTTGCAGAAACACATAACCCAGTTAGTTCCAAGAGCTTCACAGCTGCTAGGCCTCCATGTATCGGTGCTCATCAGCATGAGCCAAGTGACTAACCCTGGGATCAGAGAGAAAGTTGCCGCGATGGCTATCCAGAAAGGTCGGCTGTCTGGACTGTAAGGCAGTCCAGGCTGTCAAAAAGACTCAGGGCGGCTTACGATCACAAGAAACCCGCTGGTAACGAGTCATGTTTCTGCGGCAGCTTAGGTGTTGCGCAACGAAAGTGTTCTACGCATACGTAATGAGTCTTCGGCAGCCTGGGCAGACTTCTCACGGTCTACGCTAGTCAAACGGATACGGAGGACGTGGCCTCTTCACCGCCAGTCTTCACCGGGTAAAGACAGAGCAAACTCGATGCAGCTCTATGATTCGTATGGCATCAGAGCGTAGGGAGCGTACGCGTCAAAGTCGTAGTCCGCGGCGGGTATCTCGAACAAACAAAGCAATCCTTGCTCCCAACCAGCTCCAGAGCCCATCCCTCGCTGCAAGAGCGCCAAGTAAAGCAAATGCGCCATCCTCACAAGAAACACGTCGGAATTATGTCCCGCGGTGGTTCTTTCGTCTCCTTTTTAATCTTCTTCCTCTCCGGTCTGGGCGGTCTGTCTCTCCCGTCCGCCCTGCGCTTCTTGAACCGCTTGAATATGTCCTCTTCGTCATCGTCGTCAGCATGATCCGTGGCATTCGCCTCAGTATTGGGCGTAACGCTCCTCGAAGACCCTGTTCCCATCGAAGAGGCCGTCGAACTCGCTCGTGGGGTCGTGGAAGGTTTCGACGCTGCCACATGCGCAGTTGAGCTGGTTGGCCTGGCCTTGTGTGGTGCAGATCGACTCGGCGCCGGCGGTAGCGGTCTCCCCAGCGGCCTCTCAGAAATCTGACCAGTCTGCTTCCTTGCAGGCCTTACTGGCGCGTCCAAATCGTCGCTGTCATACTCCATCTCATCCTGCTCTCGCAAAACGCTATTCCTCCTCACGGGACCACCAAACAACCTCCTCGCGCCCGCTTCCCCCTTCGTCAGCGTCATGAGCGGCACCTCCGGCTTCTGCGGACTGCTCATCAGTCCCTGTAGCGACGTCCCCTGCCACGGCATCGTCGTCTCGTCGCCGCTGGCGTCGTCGTTATCGACGTCCTTCTTCGATCGGCGGATGGCCTCGCGCTGCTTCTTCTTGCGCAGCACCTCCTCCTGCCGCCTGCGCGCGAGTTCCGTGAGAGAGCCGACGACGGGACGCGAAATGTTGCGGATCGTCTCCGCGTTGTGGGAGCGCGTGCGGGCGGTGAGGCGCTGGTACTGCGCCGCGTGGAGGTGCGCCGTGAAGTGCCCCGCGACGGTGAAGAACTCGTCTTCGACCATGCGATACTTGTCGTCGTTGTCGAGGCCGTCAATCATGAGGCTGCGGGATGTCAGTATCGTCTCGAGAAGTAAGAGGTTGTGGCGGAACGTACGTTTCCGGAATGGGTTGTGGCGGAGGTGTTGGTGATGATGGGCTTTGTTCTGTGGCGCGTCAGCAGAGGGTTTAGGCTTTACAGTCCCCGGAACTGACCTGCGATGGAGCCTGTCGACCGCACCGAGGGCTTTTCAGATTCATCACGAGATTTTGGCGTTGTTTTCCGTCTCGGTGTGGTCGGCTGACGAGTCGAGACGCTGCTCGTGCTCTTCTTTGCCGCCGTCACGTCGCTGAAGCTTTTCGGGAATACACGCGGCATGGTCGCCAGCTCAATATGTACAGATGCGATGGTGGTCTTTGCTGCCAAGTCTCACCACCTGCGGTCTCTCTTTTGAACAGGGTGTAGTTGCGAAAGGTCTGGTCTATACTGGTCGCCTGCGCAGGCAGCACCAAGATCGATGGAAGAATCCCATTGAACCTTGGGAGAAAAGGCAGACCGGAGATGGGCGGTGCACTAACAATTTCCCAGGCAACCGACAACACGCCCCGCTTATGTCATCAACTCACTCACCATCGACATCATGAGGAAGGAGCGACGACCTCACCTCACGCACCCTACCTTCTTATGTTCAAACACCAGAGAATCTTTCAACAGTCCGTGGTGCAGTGGTACTACTAGGCGCACCGGCGAGTTGGATAACTGAACGTACCACCACCACGGATGCGCAGGTTCAATTCCTGCCGCCGTTGGCAAAATCTCTAGCATCGTTACACCTGAGGCTGGTAAGAGTCTCCTAGGGCATTTTCATAAGTCTCATGACTGAACTTTTTGCATTTTTACATCCTATTCCGACGTCCCTGCGACCGTCCCAAGAAAGGTCTATAAGTCGAAAGTGAGAGAATGACAGCTTCATTGACAAAGCAAATACCCAGCCTGGGTGTGGTAACCATTAATCGCTATGAAGATGACCTTTTTGTCTATGCCTTTCCTTCCCATGCCAAGATCCCATGCCCTCAACACGCTCAACCCAGGTTGAACTCGCTCGCCGCATTCATCACCGACCTCATCTTCATCTTCATCCTCCTCTCCATGTCGGTGGTCTCGTCTCCGCCAGTGTTGACGTCCTCCATCGCGTTGCCAGACGACGACCTGTCGCCTCCGTGTCGCTTGTTGGCAGCCTTCTGCTTCATGACGGCCTTCTTGCTGTCGTGGCCACCTCGTCCGACACCGGACGGCGCCTCGCGCAGACCGTACGCCTTGGCCATGTGACCCAGATGGAGCTCGTTGATGTTGAAGAAGACGCGCTCCTCCTTGACGTGAGTGGCGTACGCTCTGATGTGCGAACGGAACGCCTTGCGGGCCGCCTCGAGGAGGTTCTTTCCGGATGGGATGAGAAGACGCTGTTCCATGTGGAGCTGGATGTTCTCGGCGCGCTGGCTGAAGCCGCGATCGGTGGACGCGAGAGGCTTGGCGTCGGTCTCGACGGGGAACTCGACGCCGTTCGACAGCCCGCGGTGGAGGACCGTCTCGTAGAGCTCGGGTTTCGGCGGGCTGGCGTTCTTGGTCTGGAGGTACTCGATGTATGCCTCCTCGCAGCCCGGCATGAGGAACAAGACTGCCTTTCCGGGGCGGCCGGCACGAGCGGTACGGCCGATGCGGTGGACGTGGTCGGCGGCGTTGAAGGCGGGATCGTACTCGACGACGAGCTCGACGGACGGCACGTCGAGACCGCGCGACGCGATGTCGGTGCAGATGAGCACGGCGGGGTCCTTGCAGCCGCTGTAGGAGGCGAGCGTTGCCGTTCGGACGGATTGCGGCAGGGAGCCGTGTAGCCTGTGGAGGAGGATGGATGTGTTGGCGGGTGAAGTGATGTACGCTGCTTGGGCGACGGTGTTTGCCGTCTGCGACGGGTTCTCGCTGGAGTCCGCGCTGGGTGGGTGTCGGAGGAGGTCGAAGTGGAAGTCCACCGAGTCGGCGCAGGACACGAAGATGATGGCCTTCATCACGGAGCCCTTGCGTAAAAAGGTGGACTTGAGCAGCGCGATGAGCGTCACCAGTCTCAGCTTGGCAGGCACAATGGTGTAGTTCTGCTTCAGCTGAGCGGGCGCCTCGAACTTGGTCTCCTCGGCTCCCTCCTGGTCCTCGTGCGACGTGGTGATGTGCACGGCGTCTTCGAGACTGATCTCTCCAAGCTTCTGGACGTCCATCTTCATGGTGGCCGAGCAAAGCACCGTCACGCGACGCTTCGGGAGGCCCTCGAGGGAAACACCGTTGGCTGTCGAGTCTGCCAGAGGACCCTCGCGGATCTTGCTGATGATGATGCGCAGTTCCGCCTCGAAACCCATCTCCATCAACCGATCGCCTTCGTCGAGAACCAGCCATCTTACGGTGCCGACGTCCAAGCTCTTGGTGTTTTGCAGATGATCGCTCAAGCGGCCCGGCGTGGCGATGAGAATGTTGACTCCTTTCCTCAAGCGACTCTTCTCGGAGTGCTTGCTCTCACCACCAATGACCGTCGTGCTGACCAGGTACGGTGGGAGGATCTTGGCGAGAACGAGGTCGATCTGCCGGCAAAGTTCGCGCGTCGGGGCCATGATGATGGCGAAGAGACCCGAGTCTCTCTTGATCTGACCCTCGACCGACAAGATCCGTTGGAGGATGGGAAGGAGATACGCCAGCGTCTTTCCGGAACCCGTCTGCGCCTGCACGAAAGCATCGCTGTCGTCCTTGATGAGTTGCGGAATGACTCTGGCCTGGATTCCTGTCGGTGCCTTGAGCTGGACCTTGCCAGACAGCGTGAGAGCGAGACGCCTGGAGATGCCGAGGGCGTGGAAGCTGGCAGCCTCATCGGTCAATGGCGCGTTTGACGGCTCATGAACGACTTCCTCGACCGTTTCGCGGTCCTTGGGGTCCTCAAAGACCGTCTTTGGTGTCGGGTTGTAAGAGAAGAGCTTCGAGGTCACTGGGCCGTCCCTCGGTCTGCCGCCAGGGGAGATGCTACCGGGCGGCAACTTGCCAGTCTGGTAGGCATTAGGTCGCGGTGGCTCTGCTCTCGGTCGCTTGAACGGTCTCTCACCATCGTCGTCGTCGGGGCGGTCGCTCCTCTGCTGTTTCCTGGATCCGGGCGTGTACCTCTGAGCAGGCGGGGCAGCCGAGTTTGGCGATGAGGCGCGCTTCTCGACGCCATTGGCGATTCTTTGAGCCTTGTTCCTGTCGCGCCATCGGCCACCCTGAATTTTGACGTGGGACTTGATCGGACCGGTCCCCAGGTCGAAGTTGAGAATCATGCCATCGTCCGCCATTTTGTCGATGAAATGTTGTTGATCGCAGCTAACCTCGAAATCTGGGGGTACCTGGCGCTCGTCTGAAAGGCGAATCTCCAGGAAAATTTCAGACAGTCAGTTCCTGATCGGCGTTTAGATAAGGCCCGCTTTTGATTGCACCAATCATGCACGTTGGCCCCGCATGGACCATTTGAGGGCGCCTGGACCACCTCGCTTAGGTCACAGTGTGCGGTCGGGATGGGGTCGCACATGGGACGTCGTCTGACTATGGCCTGCTGGAAAATATACCTCTATCATCTGTCTCTTGCGCAACCAATCAAGCGCGGCGGACATAGCTCAGTTGGGAGAGCGTCAGACTGAAGTCAACTTCAATCACTTAATCTGAAGGTCTTGTGTTCAATCCACACTGGCCGCATCATCTTTTGCTATTTCGTATTATCTCTGCTTTTTGCCTTTCTTGTTGTTTTTTCCCCCCTACTTGTTACAGCAAACGAACCATTCATTGCAACAAAACAACTATTCGTTGTAATAAACCAACCATTCTTTACAACAAACCAACCGGTCGTTACAATAAGCCAATCACTCGTTATAGCAAACCGACCGTTCGTTATTACAACAAACCAACCACTCGATTTAGTTTATTGAATTGATCAAATTCGCTTCTTCATCTGCTGCTGTCCTAATCTTATCCCAACGCAATATTTTCTCCAACGCTAGACTATAGGCAGAATTGCGCTCAGAGGTCGTTGTAGCCATCTACAGCTGAGCTTGTCGCTTACCAAATTAATGACTGGTGTCGTATACTCTCTTCTTCGGGCACATATCCTGTGAAGTCCCTCCAATTCGACCGGATACCATATCGAAAGTGCCTTTGATTCCAGCCACCCTACACGTCCGTAACGCCGGCAGGCCTGCACGCCACGGTCTACGCAGCAAAAGACAGACTGCCGCATAACCTGCTGGCAGCCGTCGCAGACAGTGCCCATCGGATCAGTTTGCCAGCTTCTCCAGGTCCCGCGTGTGTGGGCAGTCGTTGTTACCCACGAGGTGTGCTTTCGAGCCATCGCCGGAGTTGCTCGTCTTGGTCTAACACGTCTTGGTCCAACACCTCAACCCCCTCGCAGGAGCAGGTGTGCCAGGTCGCGCCGCACTTGTAACAAAATTCGTGTCCACAGCGGTAGGCTTCAGGTTGTCGTGTACATTGATTAGCTACCGTTTCGACCAGAGCTGAAACCAATTGGAAATGCGCGCGTAAGGTAACTCACTCATCTGGTTGCAGCCTCCTCTCAGCTCGATCAAGGCCTTGCATGCGCCGCAGCGCTTCCAGCCCATCTTCTCCGCGATCTGGAGCACCTCTTGGGCCTGGTGGTCTTCCTGACAGGCGCCGTCGTGTGTCTTCGCCTTGCAAATAGCGCAAGTCGTGGCATGGCAGGCCGGACAGGTAGCGACGTTGCCGACAATGGTGGCCGGCACGATAAAGGCCGAGCAGGTGGGAACGTGGCAGTACGTCTTGTCTTCTGTGGTGTGCTCTACCCTCTTGGCTTTCCATCTGGCTAGAAGATCCGCGCCCAGGACATCTTCGTAGATGGGAAATTCTTCGCCGCAGCATTTAGGAGGGAAGAGCGATTGATCCTTCGTACTGAGTTCGAACAGGCTTCTTATGCAGCCCTGGCACCAACGGTCGCCACAATCCGCGCGGTAGAGCTCTTGTGCCTCGAAAGACTCAAAGCAGGCGATGCATTTGTCCCATCCCTCTTTCATTGTGGTGATGATGAAGCTGGCAACCTCTGGCAGGATTGTGTGCGGGCATCGGTTCGCAAGGTTTAGTCCTTGTAGTTGCCATAAATGCTCCCAGCCGAGAACCTGGCTGGTGATTTTCCGGGACGGCGACAGGGGCGACGAGAAATGGGAAAGTGCGAAGGTTCCTACAATTCGCGATCGTTTTTCCCCCATAGACTCAAAGTCTTCGGCGGTCAGGAAGGTAGTTGAGGATGCCATGGCCCATGATGGCCCCGACTGCGATGTGTAAATCGGGCCAGCGTCGATGCCATCATCACGATTCCTCTCCGAAGGAATGCTGACCTGGCTTCCTGTTGTTTGGCCTTTTGTGATGAAGCCCGTATGCCACGTGCGGAGGGGGTGTGAGGAAGCAAAAAGGCTTGATCCAGAGTGTAGCTTCCTGAGTGCGCAGCATAGTGTAGCACGAAGGAGCGAAGCGATGAAGTTGAGGGGAGAAGAATGCTAAAGCACCGACGTAATCCTCTTGCATACAGAGTAGGGATTCTTGTCCCTCATCAAGGAGCACTCGAGAGCCTCATCTAGGTTTACGTTGGCCTGAATATAGCTACTACGTACCTACCCTCTTCATTACGTATCTACCCTCTTCAAAACGTAGGTACCTACCATGTTCGTTACGTAGGTACGCAGTGGAAGTTTCGCTGGAGGGACCCTTCCCTACCCAGCGTCCATGGTTTTGTTTAGGTACGTAAGGGGGGGATGCTTAATATGAAGGATGTGTAAACGCAATGGGATCGTGGTAATGGACCGTGGCTACACACGTGGCATAGCCCGTATGACGACACCTTTTCTAGTTCTTACTACTCCAAGAGTGCTCTATACTCTACTTTGATGATTGATCCAAGGTACCTTGGTGTGTATTCAGGCTCCATCAACGCAATGTGCCGTCCATGCCATGCTCTCGGCTCAGAACCGGTTGTACCGACAATCTCTGCAGGCGTGAATCCGACACCGCGCACACTCGTAGATGAAGTGCGGCTTCGACTCGTGGCACTCCTCGCACCGGTTCGGGCCTTTCCGCGTTCTCCAGGTCGGGTGCTCGCACTGGTGGTGAGCCGCGAGCTGGCGTGCTGCCCTCTCGACGCGGCGGGCGTGGTGCTCCGGGTTGAGCGCCGGGGCATGTCGGCCGACGATGGTTTCGGCGCGAGAGATGAGGCGCTCTTCGGCCCACTGATCACACCCACATGTCTTCCACTTGGCGCCGCAGATGTAGCAAAACTGAGCTCCGCAACGACAGGCTAACAGGGGGGCAAAAAAGTGTCAGTAGATGCTCGACGAGCAGAGTCACCAGACAACTCACTCATGTGGTTGCAACCATGGTCCAGTTCTACGACGCGGCTGCACGTTGTACAACGCTGCCATTGGTTCAACTCGGCCATGCGAAGGACGGCCTGGGTACCGATGTCTTGAGGGCAGTCCTCGCCCTTGTGCTCTGCCTCTTTGCACATCGTGCAGGTCCTCTTGCGGCATCTTTGGCATACGGCGACGTCGTTTTTGATGAAGGCCTCGGGGATGAACTGCGAGCACCGCGGCCCGTGGCAGTAGGTCTTGTTGGCCGTCGAAAACTCGACTTCACGGGCGCGGAAGCGACCGACGAGCTCCGCCGTTAGAAAGATGCGGTTCTCGTCGACGGGGATGGGCGTGCGGCAGCAGCGAGGCGGGAACAGGGACTCGTCGATGATTGACATCTCGAACAGCGTTCGGAGACAGTCGGTGCAGTATTCGTGGCCGCAGGGGCAGCGGGCGACGGAGGTGAAGGGGTGTTCGTTCAGGCAGCTGGTGCATCGTCGGACATCTCTTCTGCCGCTTCCAGCAGTGTCTGACATGGGCCGGAGGCGAGAAGAGCCCCAAGAAGACGACTCGGGTTGGGACGAGATGGTGTCGTCGTCGTCTCCGGCGTTCGCGTCCATGTACATGATGTGTAGCTTCCTCAGAAACTCGTCGCTTGCCGAGGTGGCGGGCTGTTGGACTCCTCCATCGGATGGATAACAGAAAGGCTGCGAAAGCGTCACATTTTCGTCTTCGTCATGGTCTTCATCTTTGCTCTGGTTGTTCTGGCTGCGTTGGCTGAGGAAAACGGCGAGCTCTCTATCACGCACTGCTTGCTCTTCTTGTTCGACAATGGCGCTGACGATGTGCCCATCCCGGTGGTTGGCTTGAGCCATGCTCATGCACATCGTCCTGTCCGAGGCGAAACGGGCTCTGTTCTCAATCTCCGACATGTACATCGCGATGGCGACCTCGGAGTCGGGGTGCTCGTCTTCCCTGTGTTTGCCTTTGCTTCTGCGCTTGATGTCCGCCAGATCCTCCATCTGCATCTCGAGGATCAAGCGCAGGGTGGCATCGTCAATGTCGTAACAGAGCATGACGAGGTTGAAAAAAAGATCGCAACAGGACTAGCACAGCAGAGTCAGCAAATTTTTTCTTCCAAGGCTTCGTATCATCGTACTTCATTGATAAGGCAAGCTGAAGGCCGCAGTTATGCTTCGATAAATGAGTGGTGAGCTGCCAATAATGGCACAGCTACCCTTGAACTTGACGAAGTAGAGCTTCAAGATTGGATCAATTGGAGATCCCGCAGGTCTACATCGACGTAGAGAAGCGACGAATAGTGCCTGGGAGGTGCCCCTCTAGAAAGCGAAGGGATCTCTCCTCCCGAGCTGCTGGTGGAGGAAGGATATAGCGTGAGACTCCTGGCGCATTGGACCGCAATGCCCACGTTGGATTTTCCACGTTGCTTTTTCTCAGATACGAGCTCCGAAGTGACGTCTTTAAATGGTTGGCCTCCGGCACCGAAAGGGAGGGAACTCAGATTCCTGGTATTTCGACGGAAGGCTTCTGGTAATGCGCCGCGCTATACCCGTTTTGTTAACACAAGCGAAGAACACAGCCACAAAGTGGGAGACCCACCAAGTATATTGAGAGGAACTCATGCCATCTATCCAGATCATCCAATGAGGGGATTCGAGTCTGATTTCCATGCAAGATCCCCTGTGGCAAGACGCGGTAGACTGCATAGGATACCCAGGGAGTTCCAAAAGAGGCTTGTTTGTCCATCGATCCTCGACGAGCCCGAGTGTCTGTTTGCAGTCAATCAAGTTTACACCTACACCGCCCATGCTGGGCTGACGGACAGCTCGTGCTGCTGGTGATTTTCGGCGTCTGATGCGTTCCTCCACCTACTGCGTGTAAGTATCCAAAGGATAGACTACTAGGCAGTCATTAAACACAGTGGACTTCTTACTCGTATTGTCGGCGTCAGCTCGTGAGGCCACTATGCCACACGAGCTCATTGGCAGGGCTGTTGGGATGGCGACAAGACGTAGCTGCCGTGGAGGCTCTTGGCGAAGACGTGCGAATTAAAAGTGACTGTTAAATAGCATCTAGAGAGGCGTGATAGGTGTGGTGGTGTCATCCGACCCAAGCTTCTCTTTACATTCCTGCCATTGAACATGCATCGCATTCCGTCCAAAGTCTCGTCGCTAAACCTCATGTCGACATCAGATCTGGCACCGGTCAAACACGACCCGTATTGTATATTTTTTCATGTCTTTACTACGTGCCTTTACCATCTCACCGCTTTTGAGCATCCACACAAGCCACGACCGCCTCAGTTGAGCCACCCCGCGTACGTCTCCAGCCCCTCGGTCCTCGCGCCCTCCATCTCGCCCTTGACGCCCAACAGCCGCACCCGCGCGCCCTTTTCCTTGCTCCAGCCCTCCAGGAACCTCTCGACCCTCTCCTTGGTCGCCTCGTCGTCCCTCATCACCAGCGCCAGCGCGTCGAAGCCACCGGCACCGGGCACGACACCGCCCAGCACGCCTTCGACCCCCTTCAGCGCGTCCAAAAGCTCCGTCTGGCTCTCCGGCTCGATGGGCACACCGCTGCCCTCCCCCATCCTCCTGATCAACCTCCTCACCCCCTCGACCGCCGCGCCAACCTCGTCCGTCTTGCCGCTCTTCAACACCTCTTCCAGCTTCTCGTTCTCCCCCTGCAGCTCGTCCCACAACCTCCCGCTGCCGTGCTCGTCACCCTTCCTCCACGCGAGTACCTTCTTCACCATGCCCACCGTCTGACTACCGCAGTCCACGTCACACATGCGCAAACACACCCCCGCGGGCATCCTCACCGCCTTGTCCACCTCGACATCCCACCCGGCCCCGTTCACGACCCGTTCCAGCACCACCGCGAACCCGCTCTCGCCCGGCTTCCCAAGGTCCGCCAACACCGCCGGCGAGAAGCGCCTGTAGCGACACGACCCGAACACGGCGGCCGCCACGTCGAACCCGCTGCCCACTTTCCCCTGCGCCGCGCAGTGCGCCGCCTGCGCGAGGTTGTGCAGCACGTGTTTCCCCGCTCGCGTGCCGACGTCGAACAGCTCCGCGGGGAGGTGGTGCGCGAGCAGCGCGGCCGTGAGGGCCGTCACGAGCGCGGCCGAGGACCCGAGCCCGGTTTTGTGCGCTTCGGAGAGGGTGTGCGGGTATCGCGCGAAGCGGCCAGCGGGGGACGACGACGACGAGGAGGAGTCGGGGAGGGAGTAGTAGTCGTTGTCGGCGAGGATGATGAGGCGCGTGGAGATGATGGCGTGGTTGGGGCGCTGGCGGCTCACGCGCGCGATGTAGGTGAGGGCGTAGCCGAGCGTTGTTTCGACAAACGGGTTCGGGTTGATTTTGGAGCCGCTGGTGGTGGGATGGTATGTGAGTAGGAGTATTCGCAAAACGGAGGTTGGAGAGGATGAGTAAGCTTGAAGGAGGATGTGGTGTGTAGATCGTCGAGATCGTCAGGTACAGCAACGGTGATGGGTTCGTGGGCAAACAAACGATTGACCATCTCATCTCCACACGGAAGACGGCATGCAGATCACCAAGTCTTTCCGTCTCTCTCACACACGCACAAATACACGCACATTCCCAACCGAACAAAGGCGAACAAAGGCGAACAAAGGCGAACAAAGGCGAACAAAGGCGAACAAAGGCGAACATAGCGGGAAAAGGACTTACACCTGCAGCTGCGTGACGGTGATGCCGCCATCCTCGGGCGCCAGATGAAAGCCGTAGCGCCAGGTCGCGTCGGCAAACTGCGGGCTTTCGACGACAATCTCGTTGAGGTGCACGCCGGGCGAGGTGCGGATCTCGGCCGCGACGACGTTGACGCGCGCGCTGAGGCCGAAGACGAGGCCCGTGTAGTTGCGGTCGAGGACGAGGTAGCCGCCCGCGAGGAGGACCTTGCCCGGCGCCGAGACGGCCGTCGTGGGGTTCGTCGAGGCTGCCATTGTGTCTGCGTCTTTGCGTCTCTGTCCCTGTCTATTCCCTGGCCCTGTCTCTTCTTTTCGGGTGTTTCTTTTCTCACTCTCGCTTGGAGATCCGGTCTGGTGTTGCTGTGGGGGTGCTTCCACTGCTAATTGGAACAATCTGCCTGGGCGACGCAGGCGAAATTCGAGCTTTGTGTGTATATATCTGTACTACGATCGTGGCAGGTTGAGGGGTTTCCGGAGGGGTGGTGACGCAGAAGTGATGAAAGGTGAGGCGAACATTCAAAGCTTACAGAGCTGAGCTCATCATCGTCGGGGAGCGAGAGAGAGAGTGTGCGTGAGTGAGTGAGGCAGATTGAAGAATGATGAGATTGAGAGTGAGGGGTGGCTGGTGAGGGGACGGTGCGGGAACACGGTGGATAACAATGTTATCGGCCTGATTGTACTGTACTGTACTGTACCTTGCTGTCTGGTAAAGAGACGAGGTACGACTGGACTGAAGTTCCACAGGATTATTGCTCGAGCAGTCTCAATCCCATCATCTGAAGCACCAATTGGCGATACCGGAACTATCTCCGATGACCGGACCTGTAGCTCCTGGCCTGTCATGCTGCCAAGATTGGGCTTGGGCCTGATCTTCGCATCGCCATGAAACAAACAATGAGCCAACATATTCGTAGCTTCACATCAGAGTTACACTTGCCGAGACACTCGCTCGACTCTTTCTTAGTCATCAACGCAGATCCCAGACATCATTTCAGCTTCGACAAGTGTGAATTGCTGTCGATAATATACACACAGCAGGATCGCATGCCCCATCATGGCATGTCGTAGTCTCGTCTCGTAGATAACCGTAACCCGTCCCGTCCGTCCGCCCATCCCGATCCTCTATGCTGTATCGCGCGTCTACCCGGCGCCCTCTTTTTTATATGCTGAGTGGAGTTGTGTCTATGCTTTGTATGGTTGGGCCGTTGGGCCATCATCGCTCGCTTTCCTCGAAGCGCTCTGTCCTTTGACCCTTTTATGCCTGAACGCCATGCCGCCCGATGCCACGGGCATTGATCAAACTCCGGTCCATACCAAGGCCAAAGACCAAACGACGAGATAAAAATGCAGCCGACTGGCCTCCCATCCTACCCGGACACCCCAACCTCGGTCCGCCACTTCAAACACAACGGGTATCAATCAGAACGGTAGATGAGGGCAATTACAAAGGAAATGTTCGAACCAAGGCTTCACGCAGAGCAGTAGCTCGTCGCGTGTTTTGATGTTTTGACAAGTGCGGCGCGGGGTGCATCTTTTTGCTGATTAGGCCTGGGCAGCAGCGCCCTCGCCACCGCCGCCGCCTAGAAGCTCGAGGACCTTGTTGACGACAGCGCTGGGGTAGCCGCGGGAGAGCATCTCGCCGACGACGCCCTTGGCTTGCTCGCGCTGCTCGACAGCGAGATACGCACGCGTCATGGCCTCGTACGTGCTGGGCTCACGCTTCTCGTGGCTGACGTAGTTGTAAATGTCCTGGGCGCGGTCAATCTTCTTCTCCGCAGCCCAGCCGTGGATCAGCGTGTTGGCGATGTAGGGCGTCATCTCCACACCGCGGCGGCGCATCTGGCCGAGAACCGCATCCGTGTCGGCGACCTTATGATTGGCAACCATGGCCTCGAACAGAGCTTGGAAGAGACTCGCGTTGACCGAGACGGAACGGTCGGCCATGACCGAGTCGAAGACCTTGCGGGCGCCCTCCATGTCGTGGAGGTTGCAGCCGCGAGCGTGAATCAGAGCCGCAAAGTGCACAGGCTCGGGCTTCTGACCAGAGGCGCGGATGGCCTCGAGAACAGCCTCGGCGGCCTCCATGTCGATGGGCTCCAGGGTGGCGTGGGTGTCGACGAGAAGCTTGAAGGTGTGCGCGGTGGGGGCGATTCCCTTGGACCTCATGCGCTCGTAGTAGGCGAGAACCTTGCTCTTGTCGCGCTTGGTGGTCAAGAAGAACTGCATCATGCTGTTGTAAGGAGCGGGGCGAGCCTTGTAGTTTGGCATGGCCTCCATCTCGTCAAACAGCTCCTCGGCAAATTTTTCGTCGCTGACACGGCAAAGAGCGTTAACAATGGTGCCGTAGGTGACCGACGTAGGCTTGATTCCCAGAGCGCGCATCTCAGCAAAGTAGTACAGGCAGTCGTCGATGCGGCGAGCCTTGCCCAGCTTGCCAATCAGGGCGTTGTACAGGAACGAGCTGGGCTCGACTCCCTCAGCCTTGGCGCGGTGGAAAATCTTGACGGCCTCCGATGCCTCGTCGAACGTCTTGGTGGACTCCTTGAGCGTGGTGATGTACAGACCAAAGGTATTTGCCGAGGGCGCAGCGCCCATGGCGAGCAGCTCCTGGTGGTACTGCTCGGCCATCTGGCGACTGCCCATGTTGAGGCAGGCACCGATCATGGCGTCGAAGATCGAAGACCACCCGTAGCGTACGGCAGCGTACTGAGGGAGAAAGGGAACGTCGGTACGAGCCATGGCGAGGATGTCGTTGCAAAGCTCCATCTTGTTCTCGCGGGAAGCAGCCGAGATCAGCTTGGCATACGTGATGTAGCGGGGGTGGCGACCGGCACGACGCATGTTGCGGAAGCGACCGAGCGCCTCGTGAAGCCTGGGTCCCTTGCGACCGTGGGAGCCCTCGAGCTCGTCGGAGATGAGAGAGGAACCTTTGAAGTCGGTGTTGTGGGCATAGGGGTCGAATGAATCCTCAAAGCTGGAGACTGTGGCGGTGGAGGCGAAGGGGGAGGCAGAGTTTGGGTGAGAGACGGGAGTCGTCATCTCGCGGGGGTCGGGAATGTTGCGGTTGGCCATGAACTGGCGAACAAAGTCAACGCCCTCCTCGACCTCATCTGCGCTCTCTGGGCTGATGGCACGAATTCTCTGAAACATCATCTCGGACTGCGCGAGACCCTCGGCAACCTGACCAGAGCCAATCAAGGCAATGGCAAACATGGCGGTGGGCTCGATAAGGGCAGCTGTGACTTCGGTCTCGGGGTGGCAGAGCATGTTCCAGTAGCGGGCTGCCGACCCAACATCACCTTCGCGGACGCTGAGGGCGAGCAGAGCCATTGCGGGAGTGGCAATGGGCTGGTGGTTGACGGGCAGATTTGCGAAAGCAGCAATTGCGGTGAGCTTGTCACCGTGGTCAGCGGCGCGGGTCGCCAGGCTGCTCATTGGCCCAGCCCTGCTCTCCATCTCGACAACCTGAGCCCAGCGCAAGGCCTCGTTGAAGATACCACGGTCAATGAAGGCCTTGACGAAGCCAGAGCTGACAATGGCGTCCTTGATGTCTCCAGCGCGAACCTCGTACTCGTTGATGATCTTCTGGTAGAACTTCATCGCGCCGTCGACCTTGTCAGAGACGATGTAGGCGTGAATGACGGAGGCGTACACCTCGGCATCCAGACGATCGTGCAAGCTGGGCTCTCCGCGGTCGTTGGCAATGGCGAGCTCCCTATACTCGTTGTAGCACTCGACAGCGCTGACGAGGTCGCCAGAGGTGGCGTAGGCAGTAACCATGGCGGGGAACATGGCGGCGAAGGGAGTCACCTGGTTCAACTCCATGTGCTCGTACAGACGGAGCATATCATTGATACGGCCAGCCTGCGCACAAGCAGAGATGAGCTGGTGGTACGACTCGGCCGAGTAGTCTGCTCTCTGGGTGAGGACAGACTTCTCAAACATGTTCATGGCCAGGTCGAGTCTGTCGTCCTCGGAGAGAATGGCGTGCTCGAGCTCGTGGGAAGCGAACATGAACTTGCCGGGCTCATCCATGCCACCGAAGCGTACGCGCTTGTCATCGAGAGACTTTTTCAGAGCGGCGACCTCGAGGGAGCGCGCGGCCAGCAGACCAACCAAGATGTTGTACGTGTCACTGTCGGGCACCACCTTGCGGCGGAGCATGTCGGCATACACGTCGAGGGCCTTGGAGACCATCTCGTTCTTGGCGGTCGGCAGATGGATGGCGGCCATCAACAGGGCATTGTAAGAACTGGCGATGGGAGGCACACCGGCAACAAGCATGGCCTCGAAGACGGCCGGGATCTCGGCGTAGCGGCCATCCTTGGAAAGGTGGTGCAAGTGGTCGGCGTAGACTTGCGACTGAGGATCAATCGGAGGGGTCGCGGTGCGGACGCTGAAAGGCGAGCGGGATCGGTCAATTGCCGGGGAGTTGTAGGAACGCACAGCAGAGCCAGCTGGAGAGGCTGATCGAAGGGAATGCTCATCGGCCTCTTCTAAAGCTTCTAAGCGATTCCTGAATTCAATCTCCTTCTCCAACTTCGCGTCAATTTCGGCCAAGGCAGCTTGGGCCTCTGGCGGGATATGTGAAGGTGTCTCCCCATCGTGTACGGCGGCGTCAGCGTCAACATCTTGAGTGTTGTGCTCGCCGGCGAGGATGGAAGCGGGCGTCGGCTTCCACTCGATCTGGCGTTGGAACTGGAACTGGCTCCATTCCTGCTCGATATCCTCTTCGGAGGCCTGCTCCTGCTGCTTCTGCAGCGCCTCAAAGTAGGCGTCTAAGTTTCCATGCTTGCTGGCGAGCTTCTCGTGGCGGTGCTCAGGAACACCGGTAGTTGTCCTCTCGTTGTGGAACGCGGACTGAAGCTGAAGAGACTGGAGACGGCCGAAGCGGTTGGTGTTCCGACGAGCGAATGAAGGTCGGTTCTGAGAGTTTAGGATGGGATGTGTGGCAGCTACGACAGACTGGGCGTAGCCGTGTGTGAAAGATTTCGCGAATCCCTGACGGATGAAAGTCTGGTAGAGGGAAGAGTAGATGGTGGGCATTTAGAACTCGCGGGGATGGGGGATATTCTGCGTCGCGGGGTCAGTTATTGGTTTTCCCAAGAGGTGATGTTTTTGACGACCCAGAGGGGGAGAAAAGAGTTTTGGAAAAATTGTTCTGTGAGACGCGCTCATAGTTCAGACGAATTATCGCGAAAATCGCTTCGCCAGACTCAAAGTACCTGGTCGGCAAAATACCGGGCCAAGGTACTCGGTGACGAAGCCGTTGGAACGGCTACATTACGGAAGTAACGACCGAGCTGATGGCGAGTCGGTCCAAAAGTGGGATGCGATGGGTTACTAAGGCAGAGGCAAGGAAATAGCACTTACAATGGGAAAAGTATGAAGAGTCCGTTGCAGGTTCATTTGACAGCACCGGAGCCGTCAAACAAACGCGCGAATCTGATTAAGAAGGGGGGTATAATGTTTGGGATTGGAAGGAGGGAAGAGGGAAAATCTCGAGAAGACGAGCGAGGGGGGCGAACTAGAAGTATGGATTGAATGCTGGTAGTTTTTCTGGGTTGGAGAGTGAGAGAGACAGTGAGATTGAGAGTGAGAGACAGTGGATGGATGGGCAACCGAATGGAAGAGAAAAAGCCGGCTTGGGAAGTACCACGTCTGCTCCGTATGGAGGAATGATACTTTGTCGTGTGCGACCTGTCTGCGGAGATAACTGGGTGTAGCAGCGATAACGTAAGTACTGCTGTGGGTAGTCGGGGAAGGTAGGTACCTCTGGAAGGTACTCCCGTCTACTGCGTACCTACGGGGGGCAAGGCGAGCGGTGGGTGGGAGGTCTAAGATCGGACGCGATCAATGTCAATCCAATGTCAATGAGGCGTAGGCCGGCGGGCGAACCACCAAAACGTGACGGTGACTCTCTCTTGTTGCTGCCGGGTCGTGGAAGGAATGGGGAATGCAACAGAAGGGGGACAGCTTCCGGAGACGCTAGACAAGGGCAAGAAGGGGCAGTTGTGCCAGGATATGAGTGAGTTGAAGCCGGCACTCTCTGTGTGAGGCCTACGGGGCGATTTGATGGTGGACCTTGGGAAAAAGTGACTTGGAGATGAACTCGAGTGACTTGCGCGACTTCCAGCGAAGCAGCACCAGAAATGGTTTGTGGTTTTAGTGTTTATGTGGTGGATGGAGTGCCTTTATTGGCTCGCGTAGATTCGGGCTCTTGTGAGGGGATAGATTGGTAGATATCTCCTCGACGTCGTTGATTGAAAGAAGACCCAAGTATAGAGGCCACTTCTACCTCGACTACTGCTTTTCTACCTGAGCATCGCGCAGCTGCTGTATCCGTACTGTATGTAGGCTGGCTACGGTCTGCTATTGTTTACCTACTGCCCTTGGGTACACTCACGATACAATAACACGGCGTGCTGCGGCCTAGGGTGGACTCGGGAACTTTAATTAGCAAGGCAAAGCATCCTGCAAAGCCGTGTTGTGTCTTGGTCCCTGTTTTCCGCTTCCCCTGTGCCCTGGTGGGTTTTGCTGCGAGAAAAATGACTCAGGCAGCAAACCCCGACGGCGATGGCGGCCTCGTTTGTGTCGTGTGAGTGGCTAATGGCCCTCTAGCCTCACTCGCCGATGTGGCTCCTCCCTGTCGTGTTTGGTATCGAAAAAGCAACGGTTAATTGGAATGGATCGTGACTCCCAGCGTGGGATCGAGCGAGAGTACGGATGAATACTGGACAGTAGTAAAGGCGAGACGACATCATCGCGGTTGCCAAAAGGAGAGGCGTCCTCAGGTCTGTCAACATCATCATCGGCGAGGATGCCGTGTAAGCCAGGCCTCGCTTCCGATATTCGCCTCGTTGGCCGTTTACGACTGGCAATACTTACGCCGTAGTAGACTACCTTTGGCCTGGCAGGTGACGCCTTACAGAGAACGGATGAATATCCGCAGCAGACACTAAAGACCGGACGGAACGGTTGTTTCTGCTGTGTCCCTGTGTCCCTGCCCTGCTTCGTCTTGTTCCGACTCCGAGGCGACTCTGGCCCAGCGCAGTCTGCGTGTCATCGTTTGCTGCCTTCTGGAGTGCATACATATCGCAACTGTCCTTGTATTTCTGTAGCGTCGGATATAAGCACAAGTCTTCGTCCATATCACCATCAGTGTAGGTGACATGTCGTCTCCGTCTGCAGCTGCACCTCAGTAGTGCATGATACAACACTAAACATAGATGACGAGTCTTCCTGAGGCCTAAGGATGTCGGATTGATCATCGCTGCCACACTGTCTCCAGCAAAACACGGGGAAATTGGGGCGCATCAAGGGGGCCGCCCAGCGCTCACGAGCCTACAGGTAGACGATTGCCAAATCAGGGTGATGACTCTTTGACGGCTGCCCTGGGGCGAGAAAGAAAAAACGGCACCACAGCGCTGGATTAGGTGGAGTGCCGTCACCGGTACTTTGAAAAGGCGACGATGCTGAGAACATCCTCGTCAGTGGTGTTTCCAATGTTTTGGATGTCGAGCTGAGCTCCCTTGTCGCCGCCGAAGGTCATGGACGCGAATAGATGTCGGCCCGCTTCGACCAATCGAGACGCGTCCAATGGAGGAAGAAGCCGGAAGGCACGGCTTGGTCGGATGCCCCTGCCTTGAACGAAGCAGGTACTTTCAAGACTACAGAGGTACAAGGACGTAAGGGCACGGTGGTGGAGAGGTACGGACACTCGACGTGGACTTTTCAGTCATGGGCCCACAAATCTGGCACAATCCCGTCCTCTCGGGAGGCTGCCTCGAGACCCTCTTTCCTCCTCCGTTCCTGCCAGTGGTGGAAGCTTCAACTGCTCCTTCTGCGCCGACGCAGTAATTACTACACAGCTCTTGGAAGGTACATCCCCGCCAGCAGCTTCCCTTTGGCGAAGCTCATTGGTGTCTACGCCTCCAAACGTCAGTCATTTTTGCAGCAAAATTTTCCACATGTCGTCCTCTTCCTTGCTGAGTTACTCAAACTGATGCGCATGAATCCACGATGCTGCATATGGAGCCCTCTACCCGTTGCAGCTGTACGATGATAACACCAATACGACGTGCGCCGGAGCTGCACCCGCAGTGCAGCTGTTGTCCAAGCTGCGACTGGGGCTGCGAGCACTTGCGCTTCCCCGAATTCCAGATTCCAGACTCTATGAGAAAAGATGCGATTCACAGACGCCAATATCGACACCACCCTAGCCAGCTCTCCAGCCGCAGATCAGCGTGCTTGATACCGAAAGGCACAGATCGTCGCGAGTAACACGAGCTGGGAAAAGGAACCATCAGAAAACCCCAAAGCCAAACGTCAACACCGCCATTTCACCAACCACAGGTCGAGGCCAAGTCGCGTCCCAATCCCCCATGTCGCGCCCCTATCCCGCCTTTTTTTTATCCCTATCCCATGCTCACCGGCCTGTCGTCTGCCGGTCCCTTGCTTCCGCGGTCGAATCGCGGCATGCCCAAACTGTCAGTGTAATCTGCCCCTCCAAAGACCTAGTTCAGGCCCTGGCCCTGTCCCTGTCCCTCGCGTCCCATCCGTAATTATTACCATCTCTGAATCTGTAAGCACGCTTACACGGTTGACGGAACGGAGATGGCGATGCGTCTGGCAGCGGGAGCCAATTTGGTTCAGGGTTCGGGCCCGGTCCAGCATATTGGGACCGCCAACCACTGGCGGAAGAGTCATCAGGTCAAGCCCTAACGGACGAGACGCTGTTGACGAGCGGGAATCGAGAGCCTCCTCCACAGCTTGGCACGCACAATGCAGAGCATCACGCAGGCAACTCATTAAGCCGGGCGGATGGTTGTTCACCCAGCGCGCTACACCACGATTCCCGCAAACCGTGGGGGGGGCAGCGTCGTCATCTGGGTCACACGCACACAGTCCACGATAAAGAGCCGCCGTCGCGTTGCGACGCGGCACACACAGCCCAGAGACAGTGGCTGTCCCAAGCAGGTTCTGGCTCAGGAACCGATTCCTTCTGGACATGGATCATCGCTGGTCATGATGCAGATGCGGAGGCGAGCCTACGAGACTGCCCGAAAGCTCCTCGGGGGCCCGGAGGGCGGACTTCTTGTTGCGCCGGCTTACGCCCGGTGGCCGGACATGACCAAGACTTATCCCCGCGGTCATCGTCGCCAATGGGCATTTGCCGCTTGGGATCGTCGGCCCAGAGCTGCAGAACGGCCCAAAGCCGCTACACTACCCAACGCTCTCGCATCTTGATCCAAATCCGGCGGCTGTCACGGCAGGCAGTCCACACAGTCCAAACCAGCGCAAGTGAACATGGGTGTTCAGCCCTCTTCAGCTTTCGTCAGCCACTAACGCGCTGCATCCTGCCCGGCCCTGGGGCGCCCGCCCGCCCGGGATGGGATGGAAATCGCCGCCTGTCACCGAGACGACTCGGCTCGGGACTCGGTGTGGGCTGTGGAGGATCGACGGCGTACCCAGTCTCGTCATCTCCCTCACCTCGTGGCTTCACGTGGGGCAGGCGGGCGGGCGGGCGGGCATGTGATGCACAATGCGAGTGCATAAGTGCATGTGCAAATGCGCAGACATCGGAGAAATACCTTTGGTGAGCAGCTTGTGAACATGGAAAACCTCGCAGTCTTGAAGTGGAGGCACGGACGGGGGACGCTATTTGAGGTGAAGAAGGACGTTGGCGTTCCTCGTCTGCGCCTATTGCTACTCTCACATCCCTCGACGATTCCTTTGATATTCGTGGGCAGTCATATAGGTGTACCAGGTCAGCTGCATCGACAAGCATATTGCCAGGTAAAGAGAAGCTACAGTCACAGTAGAAGGAGGATTCTAGTGATAACGCAGCATGACGCCGGCCGACGCTTCACCTCTTTGGTTCGCGTCGGAGTTGCCAAGCGGCTCCGAGTTTGGAGGTCGGCAACCCTCGGACGAAGATGAGGGAGCGGCATGGCTGTGCAATCTCACGAGGCCGACGGGACGTGGCAAAGGGTGACGGAAAACAATGTTTGACGCCTTGACGTGTACCGAGCAGGCACAGAGTTTGTTTCTAGGGTCTGTTATTCTGCCCACTGCCATCTGCGGTTATTGAAGCCTTGGGAAATTCGGAGGCTATTTCCAGAGTCTCGTAGCAGCAGCAGGTGCTTATTCCTACTTGACTTGCCGGATGAAAAGTGTGAGTGTATGTGGCGTGTGAAAATGATGATCTCAGCGGTCGTCTGTGAGGTAGGGGGGCATGGAACGAGTCCAATATAGCCTCCCTTCCGTAGCCGTGGTGATGGGTGTTGACTACCACCTTAGCTGCCTTGATCGTCAACGGCAGGCACACCAAAATATTGGGTTCATTTTCAAGGACGACTAGCTCATGATCTTTAGTCCAAAGGAAAAACAAGGATCTCTCCCTTGTGGCGACGCCATGTCCACGACCACCAAGTTGCAAGGCACGGAGATTCAAGCAAGTGAAGACGAAGGTATGGTGTGATGGATAGTCTTATTCATCTAGGACTCTTTCCGGTCCTCTAGCTCGTCCGACTTCTCTCTGTCCTATCTGCGGTATCCCCCGCCCATCTCCTGGTATCGTTACCCTCTCATCCTCTCATGGTCGTTTTATACAAAGTGAAAAAAAACCCAGTCTTCATGTGGCGCGTTACGACTTTTTGGTGTCGCCGCTGGTCTTCGCTGCCCCCAAAACGCCGACGCTTGAAAAGTCGCAAGGTATCATAGTACCCGAGTAAACAAAGTATCGCTTAGTTCCTTTTTTCCCCTCGTCCTGTGCAAGTGTGTCATGTTGATCCAGCTCCAGCCTGGGTGACCCAAATTGCAGCCCATTAAAGTTGTGTCCGTCTCGTGATAGAAGTTTCAGTAGTGGTAGTTGTTACAATGTGTCGTATAGTATGTAAGAGTGTGTATGGAGAAGCAGAGTTGTGGAATGGGACCCGACCCGACGAAAAAGTCTGTTCATCGGTAAGACGAGGCGAGGGTGGAGATGGATGCGCTCGACATGACGGGCTGGATGGAAAACATTGGCCTGGCGGGGTGGTAGTCCGAGTCGAAGTCGGCGATGCCGAGACGGCTGGCGATGGCCTGCTCCTTGAGCATCGCAATCCTGTGGCAAGTACGTCAGCAGCCGATTCTTGTAATGTGAATGATTGTAGGACGGAGAGGTTGGCAACTTACTCGTCTGCGCTGATGCCCGCGAGGTCCATGTTGCCCTTTTGGAAGTTGAAGGGCGCCGAGATCTCGACGCCGCGCTTGGGGGCGGCGTCCTTTCTCCGGCGGATGACCTTGTTGAGGAACACCTTGAAGCCGTCGTTGGATTGCATCGTGGCGTCGTTTTGCATTGTGGTGGGATGCGTGTTGAGTGTGTGTGTGTGTGTGTGTGCTGTGGTAGATGTGGCTGTTGATGTGGTGTTCTGGATGGACCAAACCACTGGATCGGTGGGATGTGTCCAAGATGATATATATTTCTCTCCGTTTGGACGTTGCACGGCACCGAGTTCGCGGGTCGTACGACAGGGATGGGGATCGGTAAAAAGACTTGATCAAATAAAGATCGGGTTGATGCAGTTCGTGGGTAGGGATTCGAAAGGTCCCGTCGCAAGAGAAAAAAAGATGGGACAAATTCCCGAATTGGATCCTCTCGGTGCCACCGTATAAAGAAAGCAGGTTGCCCTTGTTACCGCTCTGCCCTGCTGTGATTGAACCGCTTCGGTGGGTTTCCTTTCTTCTTCTTCGTTTTTCCTCTTGTGCGTGTTTCCAGCTCTTTGGGTCTTGGGATCTTCCTTGTCTCGGGTATCCTGGTCGACTTTGCGTTGTTGATGTTGTTGTGTCTTGTTCCTGCGGCTCAGCCTTGGAGATGTTTGTTTGTATTGGATCGTGTTGGGTAAGATTGCGAGATGATGATTTCATGGGAAAAGAAATATCGTGACCGATCAAGCAAGGGCGGGACGAGGGCCTTGTCATATATGTCTTCACGCTGCCATTCCCAGATCGGCGGTACGGTTGTAAGTCTTGGGGGTGTGGGTGGGAGCGTGGTGTCTGTGTGAGAGGTGTGTAGGATGGCGCATACGACGACGGTCGGAGGAGGCGGCGGCCCCAAGGCAGGTTAGTGGATGGGGGGTGGGTGTGAAGCCGGGGTGTGTGATGTGATGGGTCATGGTTAACGGACGTAGAGGACGGACGAGTTGAGGCGTCAAGGGTGAAGAAGTGCAAGTCAGGTATCGTTTGGCTGCATTCGGTTGCCAAAAGAGACTTGCTGATGCAGCATGTCTTGGACCAAGATTGTAAGGGGTCCTCATTGTTTACTTGTGCACCACTGGCAGGTTTTCTCTCTGCAGAGTCTCTAGATACCCTACGTGACGGAACAATCCGTCTTGTTGGGCTCGCGTGTGTGGATAATGATGATGATGATGATGATGGGCACGATGATCATGGTAGCCTTGAAGTTGAAAGCGACAACGAGCCATCACCGCCCCCATTGAAGGTTTGGGCTCCGTGTTTGGATCGGGGACCATCGGGCGTACGTAAGGGAACGTTGTGCTTGTGCTTCTGCTTCGCTGCGGCCGGCCGAGAGAACGGCACTTCTCTTGTCCTCACCAACGAAGGCATACACGATGCGGCCGAGGAGCCAACCGGCAGCCCCCAGGCGGCATGCCAAGGGGTCGGGCATTGACGACATGAACAACTTTGGCATTGCGTGCGTCACGACGGACGAGGTGGGTGTGCGGGCATACTGTAACAGCAGCAGACCGAGTATGGCAGAGGGACAGGGAGCGGGAGAGACAGACGAGGGCAGAGTTCGGACTGCGGAATGCGTTGGCCGTTCACGGGTCTTGACTTTTTCCTCGCGGAGATTTCTGAAACCTGCGCGGACGAGGAGAGCACGGCCTTGACCAGACTTTATTTCTGGACGTCGTGTGGACGTTGCGTGTGCAATGTTTCAACGTTTTGGGTGCACTGCCGGAAGGGGAGGGATGTGATGGGATGGTGGGAGTGTCGTTGTTCGTCGTCATCGTGTAAGGGCAACATGCCTCGACGACGACGACGAACAAGGCCGAGCAGGACAATGCCGCGCCCTGCCATGCCATGCCATGCCACGACAACGCCCTGCCATGCCGTGAACGCTCACGCTCACGCTCACGCGGACGCCGATGCCGATGCCGAACGACGACGACGACAACGAGACATGACTGACTGATGAGTAGGACGCACGCGGTTGTGCGTGTGCGTGATCATGGCATGTCTGGGCTGAGACTGCGTGTGGTGATGGGCGCAAACACCACGCACACATTCACACGCCGACACACGATGTGCTCACTCACACGCAGGTCAAGACGTACGATACGACGGATACCCACCGCGTGACAGTTTTCACCGTCTCCAGCGCGCGGCTGTCCCAGATGGGCGCAACACCACGCACATTTCCCACTTGCTTCACTCCTTGTTCACGGATACGTGCGTTGGGCACAACGACTTTGATGGCTGGCTCATGGCTGGCGGCATCCCACGTTCTCAGACACGCAACGACTGTGAGCACCACACTATCCGTAAACGCATTTGTAAAGATCAAATAGTATCCGTACGAGTCCGTGATGCAGCAGTAGTGTACACGCAGGCCGGCTGCCCACTCACACCAGACGAGACCTGCGAGCCCAATACGTACTCTGAACACACACACGCACACACACGCAGTATGCCCTCGCAAACTATCTACAAATAAGTTTTGCAACTACTGCAGATTCGCAGTTATTTGTCTTCAACTTAATTTCCTCCCACCAGATGGCACGTCTCCTTTGGGCCACGCTGGGCTGCAAGGGGTGGTTTGTCGACCAGGCCACCCCTGCACTGGACAGGCCGAAATGGCGATGCCGTGTGTCCGGGGGTGTCCCGCGGGGGCGGGAGAGACAGGCGTAGCCAGGCTTTACCGCGTATACTACTATGTAGATAGTGGCATCTAATGAGCAGAGGGCAAAGCCTCGGGGTTTCTGCCGGGATGTTGACGAATCTTGATTACCTGTTGAGCAGCAGCTTTCCTTCTTCACGAGGCAGACGACCGGGGCAGGGACAGGCTCTCCTCGCAATGGACGCCGCAGCACGCCGAGCATGGCTGTGTGCTGTCTGGGGTAGAGCTTCCCGGGGCGGACAGCGTAGCAATCGGCGGCGGAGATCGCGATGCGACTGTGTGAGGCCGTAGCATTATTCACTAATCACCGACGTGCTGTCAGGCAGATGAAGATCAGGGGGGTTCGAGGTTGAGTCGTCTTGCATTCCCGGAGCAGCCTCCTGCGTTGAGAATTTCCTGTTACGATACGAGTAGTTGGGTATCGTTGCTTTACGAATACACCTCACCAAGCCAGCCAGCCAGCCAGCCAGCCCTGTGAGTGTCGAGATGACTTTCGGTAGCGCCGCGAGCCCTTGATTTTTTTCGGCAGAGTTGCGCTGGTCTTTGAATTCAGGGTGATGGATGGTGGTGGTGACATTCCAGTTGTCGGTAGACACGCACTCACACACACACAAACACACACACTCACTCACCCACGCAGATGCTCAAACACAGCTGTCCTGTCTGGTTGAGTCCTTCGCCTTCGGAGGGATGGGTGAGCAAGATGTCACTGTCACTGGGTCTTGATGAAGAAACTTCCGTACCCCTTGGAAGATGTCGCATTCCTCGGGTTGGCCCCCCCCCCTTGATCAACAACCCCTGGCTCCGGGCATTCCTTTCGGGCATCTACACATCAATTTTTGGCTTCAATATTGCAGCCAACATACTTTGGTAGTCTTTCACTCTCGACTCACAGCCGCACCGAAGCCTCCGTCCGGTCATGGGACAGCGAGACCGACGGAGAGGCAGACTTTGACCATGCACGAACACACACGCAAGCACACCAAACTCTCGCTCTCGCTGGACGCCGTGGAATGTTCTCCGAGTCCGTCGAACGTCTGGTTTTGAAGATGAGTTGCTTACTGCGTATGCATCGCCGGCCTCGTTGTCGTTAACAAACGTTCCGCGTGCAGCCACCAGGACTGACAAACTCCCTCGCACCCCCAGTCAAGTCGATCCAGTCCAGTCAGTCTCTCTCTCGGCCAGCCAGCCAGCCAGCCAGCCAGCCACTGCCCAGCGTTCGCCATGCACCCTCTTTCGCTTTCGGACACCTTTGAGAGATTGCAGATGATCTTCCAGGGGACCCGAAGAGAGGGAGAGTGGGTGTGTGACGAGCATCCGGGAGGAGATACCGGATACCGACACGATGGCGCGGCTGCGTCTGCACGTCTGCGTTTGCGTCTGCGTGCATCAAGACGTGCGACGCGCCAGCGCCGCAGTGGAGGGCTGACGAAACGACGAAGCAGCCGGCCTTGCGAATCTCTCTCGTTTCTGTGCTTTTTTTTCTCATGCAGGCGATGAGATTCGGACGGGGATCACGGCCGGGAGGAGATCGCGACTCCATGCGATGCTTGTTTCTTTCTTTTCTTCCCGTGTCGTCATGGTCCTTCATCTTCACTCGCGGTTACAGCATCATCTCAGCAAGCCAACCAGCCAGCCCGGCCGCGAGGCAGGACGGAGAGCTGCGATATTGAATCTGCAGCCGTGCAGCTCAGCTCGACGGGAACCCAGGCAGCCGGCCCCCAATAAGCAATTACGGGCAGATTAGCCCAAGTTCAACCCACTCAGGTTCGGGCTCACGGACTGGCTATGACTGGGGGCGTTATAGGCAAGGCGGACGCACATGCATCACTCGTGTCCGTGAGAACAGAACAGGGTCAAGCCCAGCTTTCCTTATGAGGAAAGTGACTGACGGTCCACTCCGATTAGAGTTGTCGAGAGACAAGAGGAAAAGAGCATCTCATTGGACCAGCTGCGACGGTCATCTCTTCTCGGCCGTCAACTGATGATTTTTGAATTTTTTTTTCTCTCCCATCAAGTCACCCTCGCGACACGCTCTTAATCTCGACGTCTGACGGGTCTCCACTCTGGTCGAATCTAAACTACTCATGGGAGGCGTCGATGTCGTGAATAGACTATTTCACTACTGAAGCTGTTACGGCCGGTGAAGTGGATACGGGCGTGAGCGCAGCACGACTGTCTTCATCCCGACGCCAGCGCCAACGCCCTACTGCGGTGCTTTCGGGCTTAAGACGACGGTTGAGTGATGATGATCAAGTTGAACGCAGTCAAGAGCGTGTCTTGCATCAACGTTCACGGTGAAGTCGACCGCGTGCTCCGTCACGAAGCGCGAGGTCTGGTTGGCCGTGACCCGTCGTCCGCCTCATCACCACTCACCACCAGCACCACGGCTGCGCAACCCAGCTCACCAGCGGCCGCAAGATCTCTGACAGAGAAGCCTGCCGCGGTCCTGACTTGCTCTCTAGACGGGCACCATCTCTCTGCCGCGAGCGCCATCTCACGCCGCGGCCGCCCGGCGACAGCGCCAGCGCTACTCCTGAGCACTTCCCCACCCTTCCCGCTGGAGCACAGTCCTTCGTGAGAGCCTCACCTCAACCTTGTTCACTCACTCACTCACTCGCGCTCACACGCTCACACTCACTTTCATTCTCACGCTCACGCCCCAGCACACGCCTCTCACACCGGAGGCGGCCCGCTAAATCGCCGGGTTCGGTCCTACAGAGGGCTGTCACAGCAATGGCTCAATTGGACCTTCCCTCGCTCTCTGCCTCTGTGAGAGCGGGTCCCCTCTTGTCCCGATGCGGCAGACGCCTCCAGAGGCAACCTGATCGAGGACATCGCGATAGCCTCACTGGACACGATGAAGAGGCGCACGGTGGCTGGCCCCGGCAATTCTGCGCGGTTGATCATGGCCGTACGTGTGTCTATTTCCGCCAGAGTCGGTAGATGCTTATCGCACGCTAACACGCACGACTTCCCCCTCTCGCAACCTCCTCTGCCAGTCTTCCGTTTGCGGACATCGTGAGCCTCAACAAGACACCGTGCTCCAGCCTAGCAGACCGTTCGAAGGCGAAACCCACCTTGTTGGCCTTGTTGTAGTTTCTGCTCGTCCAGTCCCATTGGCTCCCTCAGAACTCACCGAGCCATCTCCAGGACTTGCGGCCGAGTTCCGTCCTCTCCGTGTCTCTGTCGGACAAACTGCACTTTGTCTGTTTCTGCTGCGCTTTCTTGTCTGCATCGCAGAACGGTTTGCGGCGCAGCAGTTCGTTTTAGAAGACAGACTCCCGTCTGCACAACCCGTAGATAATTTAGCTACCTCGTCTTTGACGCTGCAAACCAAACCCGCTTGCTGCTGGACCCTGGACTTCCCGCGGCATCGTGCTTGTGTCGTGTCCTCTTCGCCACCAGCCTGGCAACGTCCTAAACTCTACTTCCGTCCGTAACGATCTTGCGCGTGCCATGCAGTCCAGGTCTACTCTTTCACGATGTTGCACGACTCACTCATCGTGGAGAGTCTGACTAACCCACGCCCTCTCTCTCCCTCTTCCGACACCGCACGCACGTCCCGAAGCGCCCGCAACTCACGATGCTTCCACCGTACGTGTCTTGAGCCTGACTAAATCCGCACAAACTTCAACGCATCGTTTCGCACGAAGCAACGGCGGTAGCGGGAGCGGGAGCGGAAAGCAGCATCCTCCATCTCTGGTCTGTGAGCGTGAGTGTCGTGAAGCTGTCTGCTCGGCCCGCATCGTCAGGCCACGTATTGTCCAAAGCTGCAGAAACGAGAATGCAATTCACCCGCCGTCGAGGTGCCTTGTTTCAAGGGTTCCCTCTGCCGACATGCGCACCCCAAGTTGTCAGTTTCAGCTGACTAAAGGCTCTTCCTGCGCATTATCGTGACTCCTTTGCTTCTGTCCGCGACGCATACTCACTCGTACGTTGGATCCGTCCCCCCCCCCTCGACGCCGTTCATCTCATGACGTCGGGGACCTTGCTGTGAAAAAAAGGATGCAAATCCCAACAATGGACGTATACCACACCCTCCTAGGTACACATAATCTCACCCGCACGCTCTCGGACACGCCCGACTTCTCTCGGCCGCATGCCCTTCCATTCACATCGTCGCTTTCGGCATTGTCTCCTCCGGAATGCGGACTCGGGAGCGCGGATGTAAGACACACACTCGCGCGCACATCCCCATAGAAGCATTGCCATCTATGCGCGCGGAAGAGAAAAGTTCCGCCCTCATCCGAGCACGCACTACTCCGTACGCTACCTCCTGTCCAACATCCGTCGTGAATGCATAGTCCGTCGTGGCAGCTGTCACACGTCACTGACGCAGACCGCCGCACGGCGAGGAGAGGCCAAGCACCCTCGAGCAGGTGTCAGTTGTCTAGCGTCGTGACGGCACACACACACACACATACACATACAGGATCCAGGTTTCCACACTCCCCCTCCATACCATCTTCTCCCTGGTCCGCAGCCACAGTCATCATCGTCGGTGCGGTTTGCCAACTACGCCCAGGCACCGATCTAGCATGCGGGAAGCCACGATCACGAGAGATGGAGAACCTCCGACCCCCATCACCCAACCCAACCCACAGTCACACGCATCCGAAGACGTGAACAACATCCGAAACATGATCGCTGTTGAATTGTACAGCCGCAACCTGCGAGTCCTCGACTTTGTGTGTCGTGCATTAATGACGGCCAAAAAAGAACGAAGAAGATAGAAACAATGGAACAAGTGACTGTGCCCTCACATTCCAGTCCGACCACCCTCCTTGAACACCCATAGAGTGCCGCGGTCTGAAGCCTGCGTGTAGTGCCTCTCCTCCCCCCCTTTTTTTAGTCATCCTTTCCGTCCGACAGCCGGTGGTGTCCTGCCACACCAAGCAAGCGACAAATGACATCAAGCCGGCTCGTGCCGTCGTGCGTGCTTCATCAGGATCCCCCGAGCTGTGTCCGTACCATGACTCATTTTGGGTAGTCCTTGAGGTGGTAGCTCTTGAGCTTGACAAACTGATCGTAGCCGAAGCGGCTGAGCGTCTGTCCCTTGCCCGAGTTCTTCCATCCCGTCCACGCTAGGTCCTAAAGGTGGCAGTCAGCAAAGGGATCGAGCCTTGCGCAGGTGGCTTGGGGGGCAAAGCAGGTGAAAGAAGACAAGGGAATCAGGCAGCAGGACGTCATGGGGGAGGGGGCTGGCAGTTGGACTTTCGAAACATGTAAAAGAGGAGGGCAGACTTCTACCCGTTCGGAGCCCGGCCAAGCAACCGGTGAGATTTAGCATGAACTGCCGCGGCTGCTCGGTCCTGGCGGACTGAATCCAGGAACCAGGGGAAAGCCACGGAGGATGCCGGCCAACGCGCAGAAGGGGATGGAAGAAAGACCGGGGAAACGTCGGGGAGACGTGCTGGGAGCGCACGATCGGGGATTGAAACACAGATCGGACGATCATGCCGTGTCGTGTGCGACACAGAAAGAATGCATGCTGTTGCTCCGAGTGTCTTGCACCAAAAGCCTCACTTACCGGGCTGGGGTAGTCGCAGCGGTTGACAAACACGGTTCCCGCCTCGACCTGTTCGGCGAGCTCGTAGCCGCGATCCGTGTCCTTGGTCCAGATGCTGGCCGTCAGCCCGAACTCGCTGTCGTTCATCAGCTCGACCGCCTCGTCGTCACTCTTGACGCGCATCACGGGAATCACGGGCCCGAACGTCTCCTCCGTCATGACCGTCATGCTGTGGTCCACGCCCGTCAGCAGCGTCGGCTTGACAAAGTTGCCCTTGGCGGGCGGGTTGGCAAAGGACTCGTTGGGCGGCGTCGCGTCGACGGCGCCCTTTGCCAGGGCGTCCTGGACGTGCGCCTCGATGGCCTCCTTGGACCGCTTGGAGATGACGGGGCCGACGTGGGTGCCCTTGTCGAAGGGGTCGCCGAGCACGTACCCGGCCAGCACCTTTTGCACGGCCTCGACGAACTTGTCGTGGATGGCGTCGGCGACGTAGACGCGCTCGAGCGAGCAGCAGCTCTGGCCCGAGTTGAAGACGGCGCCGTCGACAATCTCGCCCGCGGCCCACTCAATGTCGACGTCCTCGCGCACGTACGCCGGGTCCTTGCCGCCGAGCTCCAGGCCGACGTTGACGACGCGGTCCGACGCGGCCTGCTGCACGGCCAGGCCTCCGGCCACGGATCCCGTGAAGGCGACGAGCTTGATCTTGGGGTTGCGCACGATGGACTCGATGATGGTGGGCGAGCCGCTGTGGAAGTACTGGATCACGCCGCTGGGCAGACCGGCCTCCTCAAAGACCTTGGCCACGCGCTCGACAATGGTGGGCGTCTGCGGGGAGGGCTTCAGGATGACGGTGTTGCCGGCCAACAGCGCGGGAATGAGGGAGTTGACCAAGATGAGGTAGGGGTACTGGGGTTGGTGTGTCAGTTCTCTGGTTCAGGGGCCGGGGGTGGTGGATCGTCAATGTCTCGGCGGTGCGAGGTTCGTTTTGACCTCGTGTTGGGCAGTCAACTTACGTTCCAGGCAAAGAGGATGAGAATCGGGCCAACGGGCACCTTGCGGATGAAGCGCTTGAAACCCTTCTCCGCCTCGCCGTCGGTGTCCTTGAGGACGTCGTCGCTGATCTTGAGCAGGTACTCGGCACGCTTCACGGCGGTGGTGACCTCGCCGGCGGTGTACGAGATGGGACGTCCCATCTGCACGATCAGCTCGGTCCCGAGATCATCCTTGAGGTTGGCGAGCAGCTTCAGCGCAGTCTTGACGATCTTCTGGCGGTCTGCCAAAGACGTCTTGCTCCACGATTCGAAAGCTCTGGTGGCGGTGTTGGGCAGCTCCTCCAAGTCGGCCTGCGAGATGCCTGGCCTGGTGAGGATGGCCTCGTTGGTAGTGGGGGAGATGGTAGTCAAGGTCTCGACGGACATGGTGAAACTGTTGCTTTGGGTATCTGAACGAGAGGAGAAGATGACAAGCTGAAAGACAGAGTAAACAAGTTGATGTTCCAGTCAAGTCGGAGTGCAATGGCGGGCCTACTGTAGATATCGTCAACCTGATGACCCATGAATCGTCGTCACCGATGGGGCGACTGCCAACTGGACTGGCCCGGAGGCGAGGGGCAGTGACGCGGGGCAGAGAGCCGATAGCGCTAGCGCACGCGCACTGCCGCCCGAGCTCGGCGTCTCGGGGGCCCTATCAGGTTCAATAGCGAGATGCCGATAAGGATTAGGTAACCATGTGCGATAACAGACCCGCTGAGCCCACCGAGTCCGAGTCCACCACGCCAGCTATCACCTATCGCAATCAATGCAATCAGTACTTCACTATCGGTGGTGGCTGTCAGCGGTACCAGCAAAAGGATCCACTAAAATTTTCAACGCCTCAAACCACCATCGAGACATTGGACTGACTGCTTCGGATCCGTTACCGACTTCACGGCTCAATCAACCGAACCTGACCACGCGCCGGCAAGGAACAGCTGCGCCTCTTCTCAGATATCGCCAGACGACCCACCACGCATTCCACCTGGCCATGGCGCCCGAAAAGCGAAACAAGTTCCTCGAGGCCGACGAGAGCGACGACGACCTCGACCAGGGCTACGACTCCGAGGCCGAGGAGCTGCGCAAGGGAGGCCGCAGCGCGAAGCGTCGCAAGGTCGACTCTGACGACGAAGATGTAGACGACCTCAGCGACGACGGCGACGACTTTCCCACCGCCGGCGACGACGACGAAGCTTCAGACGACGACGAAGAAGAAGCAGCAGACGCGGACGCAAGCACAAGCAAACCCTCTACCAAAAAGTCGTCCAAACTCGCAGAACTCCCCGACGTCTCCAAACCCCTCACCAAAAAGAACCTCGTCGCGACCGAAGAGGCCGTCAAGAAGTCCGGCGTCGTCTACCTCTCCCGCATCCCGCCCTTTATGAAACCGCAGAAGCTGCGGTCCCTGCTCGAGCCCTACGGCCGCGTCAACCGCATCTTCCTCGCGCCCGAGGACCCGGCCGCCCACGCGCGGCGCGTCAAGAACGGCGGCAACAAGAAGCGCTCCTACACCGAGGGCTGGGTCGAGTTCGTGCGCAAGCGCGACGCAAAGGCCGTCTGCGAGCTGCTCAACGCGCGCACCGTCGGCGGCAAGAAGGGCTCGTACTACCACGACGACATCTGGACGCTCAAGTACCTAAAGGGCTTCAAGTGGCGCCACCTGACGGAGCAGATATCCTCCGAGAACGCGGAGCGCACGAGCAGGATGCGCGCCGAGATCAGCAAGGCCAGCCGGGAGAATAAGGAGTTTGTGAGGAACGTGGAGCGCGCGAGGGTGCTGGATGGTATTGCGGCGACGAAGGCGAAGCGCGGGAGGCAGGGGGCCGGCGAGGGGGAGCAGCAGCAGCAGACGGCCGCGGTGGGGGTGGCAGATTCCGGTGCCGGGGCGGAGACGAGGGACAGCGCCGACAAGAGGCGGACGGTGTTTAAGCAGCGACCCCTGGCCGACAGAAAGACCGACGCCGCGGCTGGGAAGCCGGCCGGAGACGTGGCGCGGGTATTGGGCAAGATCTTTTGAGGTGGATGGACGGGCGTGTCAGTACGTGCCGGCCCCCTGGCCCCGTATGGCGATGGTGTCAGGGTAGGGTGGGTATTGAAGCATAAATCAAGGTTGATTCATGGGACGAAAAGCTGTCTTGGTAGATCGGCGATGACTGTAAAGACGTGGGTGTGCGAGACGGCGATGCCAAGCGTCGCCGTGAGGGCTGTCGAGTCGTCGTGGTGCCAAGGGCCGGTGATGGTTTTGCCAGGCGTCTTGGCAGCGAGGCGATGAACATGTTGATGGCGAGAACTATTATTATCTCGACGATCAAAACTGGGACAAAATCATCTGCTGACATGCGCGGAACCGTGGTATTGGGTCGTTTGAAAATACAAACATGAATGCTCGAGTAGTTCGTTAGGAACGCGTTGAGGTACATTGTGGTGTTGTGAAAGTCCAATATCAAATTGATAACCACAACACCAGCTTCAATACCAAACAACGCCCCCAATACGCCTCACGATACCCTCACAATCCATCATCAGCATTCTTCCGATAGCCGCAGATCGAAGAAAACGCAGCAGATCGCCAATCTCACCACGCCTCTCACCGCCGCCAACCATCACCACCACCACCAACCGGCTACCAAGACTTTTCACAAACCATCAGACGACAGTCGGCACCTCCCAACTCTCCTCCCCCGTAAGGCCGCCCAGTCCACCGGAACCCGCACCCAGCTTTTACTACAACCACCTCACCCTCCCCTCCTCCACAACAGCAACATCCAGGCCTTGGCCCAACCACATCGCCGCCGACGAGCGGCACCACCCGCACTCCACGACGTCCGTCCGTCCGTCCGAATTCCTCCCTCGACAATGAAACACCACAACGCCGGGAGGGAAATACCCCCACCACCAAGGACCAGCATCGTCTCGTGTTCCAAAGCAGCCCAGCAACACCACCTAGCAACCACCATCTTCCGGCTGTTTCCCCGTCCTCCCCAAAACGAACCTCACAGACCAACCCTCCCGCGCCGCGAGGTGTTGAAGGGGACATCACAGGCCACTTCACGGCCCCAGAGTCTCTCCCTTTCATCGGCGATCAGGTCAAAACAGTTCGGCCGCCAGGTCTGTGAGGCGTCGCTGGTGCTTGTCGTCGGCACCCGGTCAGCACGGCACGGACGAGACGCGTAGGTAGGGAAGGTGAAGTTTTTTCCTGGCGTGACTTGGCCGTGCGGATGGATGCCCACGATATCGTGACGCCCACGCCCCTCCATCATGAGTAATCCTGCAAGACCGAACACGGTAAAAAGGTAAAACGGTAAAAGGCTTGGTGCTTCAAGGCACGTCGCCGAGCTCGACTGGCCAGTGCTTCCCATCGCCGACGGCGTTTGGGAGCGAAAGGTTGTGCCCAGAATCGACGAGACTGGTCTGCCAGCCCATGGTACGCGCATAAGCCACAATGTGGTCTTTCAATCTTTTCTTCTTCTTTTGATTCCTGAGATTCGTAGCAACGCCTACACAGCGTTTGAGCGAGGTATCTGATGCACACACGCCTGTCCTATCCCTACCCATCCCATCCTTTTCGTGTTAACCTTGACCCTCTTTGTTGTTCGTGCTCTCGGGGACCTCATCACGCTCGACGCACAACTCAAAACGGTGTCCTTGTCAATGGCGGAGCCCTCGGACTCGAGAGCTCAGCCAACTTCCTCCCCGCAGACGGACACTTAACCTTAACACCCTACCGGGACCGCAACGCCCGGGACCCTGCAAGCGGGCGAACTGCGAGCTCCTCGAGCTTCAACGCATACACCCTCCGGTTAAGCTCAGCAAAGCTCAGCAAAGCTAAGCTAAGCTCAGCTTAATCTTGAATCTGGAGTTCGTCCATGTCGTCCAGGAGCTCATCCATGTCCACCCGCGGCGCGTCCTCGTCGTCGTCCTCCGTCTCGGCAATGGACATGGCATCGGGGTCCGCCTTTGCCTGCTTCTGTGCGCGGTAGACGGCCATGGTGGCGCGGAACTCGTCGTCTTCCTCGACGTCGCGCAGGAACTGCTCGTAATCCTCGTTCATGCGGTCCTGGTCGGCCTGCTTGGGCAGCAGCTCGCCCTCGTCCTTGTTGAGGCGCTTGAGCTTCCAGTTGCGAGTGCGGTTCCTCCTCTTGCGCGGGTAGTGCTTCTTGACGAGGATGACGTCGGGTATCGTCGACCCGTACGCATGTGACTCCTCGATGGCGTCGAACTCGGGGTTGTTGAAGTTGGTGCCCGTCAGCATGTAGCCCATGACCGAGTCGCCGGCGTGCAGCAGGCCGCCCAGGTGCGTCCGCGCAAAGTACGTCTTGTCGTTGACGCCCAGGTCGGCCGCGCGCATCACTTGTACCTCGGCCAGCTGCCATTTGCCTTTTGAGACGCCCGTGGGCTCGATATCCATGACGATAAACTCCACCATTTGCTTGACGTCGGCGAGCGACGTGAAGGGCGCGCGCCAGTAAATGTCTGAAGGGATCGCTGCGGTCTGGAGGGTGTTGGGGTCGAAGAGGTATACTGCGGTTCCGATCTTGTAGCAGACGACCAGCGGGGAGATGTTGCCGGACGACCTGGCCAGCTTGATGGGCATGGCGACGAGGTCGTCACGACATATGGGAATGAGCTCGGCGGAGAAGGTGAACTTGTAAGACTTGGTCGAGGTGTGTACGTCCTGGGAGATGAGCTCCTGCGACTTCTTGACGCGGCACGGCACGACCGAGTTGAGGAAGTCGATAAACTTCTCGGCCTGATTCCTTGCCGAGAAGAAAAAGTCGATACCGTCCTTGGCCTCCTTGATGTTCAGCGTATCCCTGTGGGCGCCGTGCTTCATGATCAACTGCTCGAGGTAGAGGAAGGTCCTCTTGTGCAGGACCTTTTGGCGGACCTGGACGGAGGCTCTCCACACGTTGGCCGTGTATGACTTTGCGCAGTCGGGGCACTGCTGGTATGCGACGATGAAGACGGCCTCGAAGGCCTGCTGCAAAAGGACTCCGCTCTGCACCTCGTCCTGGATTGTGATCTTGACCTTGACACGTCTCGAATGCGGTTCGGTCCAGATGAAGGAGGCGTCGATGATGCGGACCTTGTGCAGGCCCTTGAGTTTCTTCAGGCAAAGGGCGAGTAGCTCGCGGGACTCGGGGGCGGCGACAACCCAGCTGGTGGGAGGCAGAAGCCATCGGTCGCAATCTCTGCAGAAGTTGAGCGTGGCCTCGCGCTGGACGCCGGCCGAGATGTCGACAGTCAACTTGATGCAGTCGAAGCAGAGCGCGTTTGCCGCTGTCGTTCCGTCGATGGGGGCGCCGCAGTTGCAGCATAGAATCGTGGCGTTGGACATTTTGAAATATTGTCCCGTGGCCTCTGGATGTGTCGTTGTGATGGGAGGCAGCGTCAAGGGGGACTCGTCTTGGGAGGCTTTGGACTGCTGATGGCGGGGTTGACCTCAGTGGGAAAAAAATCGAGACACGATAAGGATGGCGGGGTGCTTATCAGTCTTTCTCTTTTCTTTATTTTTTTCTTTCCCTGTTGTCGCGCCCAGGTGGCGAACTCCGCCAGCGTCCGAGCGTCCTCATTACTAATCGTACAGTGGCATCAAGGCACAGGGTCCAGCGTCATCTCTTGCGCCTCCATAACTCGGTTTGTCATGAGCGTTTCCAGCCCGCCCGCTGTGGGTTTATGACACATACCTGGTCGATATTGAAGGTGTCGTCTGTTTCAGTACCTACGAATAGAAATATCCAGTGTCTGGGGCGCCGGAACGAAATCTCTGCGTGGTACCTACCACCTACGGAGACACCACAGAAAGGCCCTCGTCTGAATGAGTGACTGTGACTCATCAGGACTGAAAGCGTCGACTGCGGTGGTGGGAGGGAACCGGAAAACTCCGGTGTGCGTGGTTTCCCGCTCTCTAACATGGACAGAGGATGCGAAGCTGCTAGGACCACGCGAGATCGGTCGACATTTGGTGTTTGACGGAGTTGTCAAGCGACAAGTATCCTAGATGCGCATTTTTCTTCTTCGAGCCCATGCATGCAGCACAGAGCTCAATGAAAAAAAAGAAGAGCAAAAAATAGAAGCACGGAGCTGGATGCTCAAGGTCCAAAAATTGACAACACCAACAACACCAGCAACAAGATTAACCGACAATGAAGGACCACCACGGCCTACGAAGAAAGTCAGCTTGAAAAGTTGAGAGACAAAAAAAATTAGCCCGCCCCGTGCCCGACACTCGTCAAACACAGGCAGAGTAGCCGTGGAGTGCAGTGGCTTCCCTGATCGATGCGGCCCCGACAATCTTGAACGAAGGGGCCCGATGCGGAGGGGGATGGGTTTGGGCCCGATCCATGAAGTGGGAAATAGAAAAAAGAGTTGGCTGGCAGATGGGAGAGGAGTCTTGGTCTTTATAGAGGTGGGAAAAGGACGCGGACCTGAAAGAAGTAGCGGGTTACTTGGGGGAAACGACCTTGATGAGGGAAAGGACTTTGAGCGGAACTTCAGGACCTCAAGGAGAAAGAGCTTGGGCGGAAGGATCTTTAGGGGAGGAGCCTTGAGAGAACCTACCGACTTTGAAATGATGCGGAAGGCAAGGAACAAGTGCTTGCCGCTTACCTGCCCATGAACTTGCTCAGGAAGGGGCATGAGACGGTAGATGGCAGGTATAGGTAGACAACGACTGCAGGATATCGACCAGTGGCTGTGCCGCCCTACGATGAAGAAGAGTATCTGGCACAGCTTCCTTCTAAGCCACGTCTGGGGCCCGTACCAGTCATACCAAGGCCACCCCGTTCTCACGACCCATGGCCCAGAACACGTATCAGTGTTCAAACTTGACCAACGGTGTACACCTGGAGGGCTGGACCGGCATGGCTGAAAATACCACCTCGTGAGTCTCCATCTTTGCCCAATGATCAACATCCGTCTCATATCGTCTCATATATCATCCAGCATCTACGAGGAGTATCAAAACACAGGAGTATGTTAGGGAACGTCTGCAAGAAAGTACTTAACGCCGTCGACCGGGCCCGTTTCCAAGACCGATCTCTGGGGGAAAGACTAGAAATGATACGACGCCGGTTACCGGCGAATTATGTCGCCCGAGAACGAAAGTGGGAGTAAACGGATGGCCATTTAGGCTATTTCCCTGCTATCTCTTTCCATGTTATTGTATATGGTTGTGAAGTTCCCCCAGACCATTCTTGAATCTGCATGACCTACGGCGTTGTTCCATTGGCTCCAATTTCGTTATGACCGGGATGATGACTGGTGATTCCCATCTGCCATATCGGATAGTATGCAGTAAAGGAAGTGTTCTCGGAACGTTGCAGCCCAGAGCATACGATGATCTCATAAACTACCAGCGGCCCTTCGAGAACCCCAGTCTTCTCGAGACCAGAGACACGACACCACACCACCGACTCCCCAATCCCCAACGTCGAAATGCCCAGCACAGAGCTGGTTTACAACTTGAACTGGTAAGACGCCCCGACTTCCACGAAGCCCACAAAACCCCCCAAAATCCTTCTACAGTTCTGGAACTCATGCTTGCCAAGGTACGTCGCCCTCGTGGCGGCAGGCTGTACGATCTCGATTGGGCACGATGCCTCTGTCTTCAACTCCGTCCAGGGCTCTCCCAGCTGGAAGGCACATTTAGACAACCCCAACGCCCACATGATAGGCCTCATCAACTCGACATACACCATAGGCGGCATCATCACCAACTGGTTCTTCTCAGGGCAAATTATAAATGCCCCTTGTTTGCTCTCTTGATATCTAATACTCCATCGAGACTGAGTGCTTTGGTCGCCGTTGGGTAATGGCAATCGGATGCTTGATCACTGTTTCCGCCACCTTTATTCAGCCTTCACGACGTGGCACCAAACCGGTGTGTTCATCTTGGGTCGCATACTAATCGGTGTGGGACAAGCCGTCGTCATCAGTACGTCGTTCCTGTCCCAAACCATGTTCTTCTTGATGCATCTCATGTACCTCGCTGTGATATGCCACCTATCGCAGCTCTCCCCAAGGGACTTCGAAATGTACCACCCCGAGCTGGACTTCTTCTCTACAGAGTTGAACTGCATTCATTTGGGGTGGCGACGTGATATCTGATCCCCTAGCAGCTATTTTTTGATGATTTGAGCCAACCTGTCATAATACTTGGCGTTCAGGCATAGTTCTTTGAGTAGCCATATGGAGCCGGAAAAGATGCAATAGAGATGCACACCTGTGACTTTAACTCGTGGTAGAAGTAACGGTCCGCCGCCAGCTGCAGTGATCTCAACCGTCCTCTGCGACAATCCTGCAGCGTCAGTAACTGTTAGGTGGGATAAATCTTTGGGCAGAGGGGTCGCTTTTCATGGCCTGTTTTCAAGCGAATGAACTAAATCTGGCATATCAACAGTAAAGGCATGATGCCGAGCCCCTGCCGACAGTCACAGACAGGCACGCAAACGTCGCTCAAGGTACATAGTCCATACAATCGTAAGGCTCATTCATCTTGTATCATTCATATAACATTCATATGTCTTGTCCCAAGTTTCCAGGCGCAAGCCATGTAATCTTCAAAGTCTATCGTCTCAGTTTAGTCTCAAGGGTATACCTGTCCACGACTTAGAACCCATCGGAAACTCGTGACTCGCTCTAAGACTTGCCATTCGTCTCTTCGCCGTTCTTGCCATTCTCTTGGCCGACGGGGCCGATGAGCTGCCGGGCCTGTTGGAGATCCTGCGCCAGCATGCCGAGGTGCAGCACGTCCGCAGACACGCAGATGAGACTCATGCGCTTGGCGGCCTCCTTAAGCTTCTCGGGGCCGCCGTAGGGCGGCGACGCGAACGCGAAGCCCGCGTACGGCTTGTCGTGCTTGTCAATCGTCTCGAAGAAGAGTTTGGAGATCTCCTGCCACTCGGGCTCGTCCTGAGGACCACCCATGTTGGCAGGGAGGTTCATGCTGACGCGGCAGTCGAGGGTGCCGAACCAGACGACGTCGATATCCGGGCACTCGGTGAGGATGGCATCGAGGTTGCGTACGCCCTCGGCCGATTCGATCTGGATCATTATGGCAGCCTGGTCATTGATGCACTTGTGGACGTCGCGCGTCGAGTCGTAGGGTGTGTCGGTGAGGAAGGGAATGAGGCGGAACGGAGGAGCAGAGCGGGTGCCGTTCTGCTTGGTACCGTACTTGGCAGCCGAGAGAACGTGCTTAGCCTGTTCGACCGTCTCGACCTGGGGAACGACAACGCTGGCACCGCAGTCAAGTGCGTAGCCGATGGCGGCGTGGTCGTGACCGGGAACGCTGCACAGGAAGCGTCAGCAATGGCTAAGGGCACTGTCAAAGGAAAAGTCTCACCGAACCCAGGGGATGGTGCGGCCCTGGCTCATGAAGATGGCTTCGTGGACCATCTGACCTCGTTAGCAGTGTGTCCTCAACAGCTTCACGACCGGCGGTCGACTTACCGAAGTCATGGTCTCGACGTTGCAGGATGTGTGCTCCCAGTCTACCCACACGGCATCGTATCCCATCGGGGCGAGGAAGCGTGTGATGGGCACAGAGCTGAGGCCAGAGTAGTAGCACATCAAGGGGGGGATCTTCTTGGCGTGCGCATCGCGGATGGCCTGGCGGGCCTTGTGAGGTTGGAAGAGCGAGGGCGCCGCGTACGCGTTCATGCCCTGTGTGGCCACATTCTTGAACTCTTGGCCGTTGAACGTCGACATCTTTGCTGGTTTGGTGGTGGTTTGTGATGAGAAATGAAGCAATGCCCGGTTCGCAAGGGAGAAAATATCGAGTTGGGAGGCGATGGATTTCGACAGGTCCAGGAAAACAGCTGGCTGAGAGTTCTTATACCTCACGCCCTTGGTACTTTGGCCGTCACATTGCCTCTGTGGACCTCGAGGACCACAAAGCTCGCCAGGGTCGGCCGGATAGCTCTGAAATCCTCCGCATCGTTGCGGGGTTGGTTGCTTCGGGCTGACTGTACCCAGCGATAGCTGTGTAGCCCAAAGGACTCATTTTTCTCAATGTAGCCTATCCTATCGACATACTGGGCTGGCTATCAGAGTCGAGGCGATCTCCGCCGCAGAGAGATGGATAGAGCCTCCAGAGTCCCACCCCGCAGGCTACGCTAGCGTTCTCACGTCAGCTACCGAGGGACTTCTGAAGCAGGGGCTGTATAGTGTTTCCTACATTGCAAGACCAGCTACGGGTGTGTACTGGTATGTCTATAGGCGTTCGTTTTTCCGACCAATGAAATGGAACAATCCAACGCGCCCATTGCTTCCCAGGAGGTGACACGGAGGTCAGGCCGGCGATGTATAGTACGTGAGCTTCACTCTAAAGGCCGTGTCGATTAGGTAGTGGGGCGCAAGGGCAGCGAGGCACGGAACTCGCAGTGCTGAGGCGGGATAATAGGCTCTTGGTCGCACGCGGGATGAATCGGAAGGTCGCTAGGTCATTGTTTGTGTAGACATAAGCCGTAGGCGCAGGCGAAGACGCCAATCAAAGGCAACGGCAGAGTTGACTTCGTGCTAGAATAGGTCTTACTGTCGTGGCATTGGCGCCGGAAAGCGGCAGAGTAAACCCAAGCCTCACTGATCGGCCCGTTCTAGTCGCGAAGGAGATGCTCAGAATATGTCCCACAGAGAAATCTTTCCGTCTTTGCTCCCAGCCGCCAGCCAGTGTGCCGTTTGGGCTTGGATGATGCGCTTGTCCTTGACGCTGAGTTGGCCGCCGCGAGAGGTAAGATCGTGGGGCAATTCTTGGGCGTCGTTGACTACCAATCGCTTCCGATCCTCCCGAGCTGTTGCGGCAATAACATTGGCCATTGCAACGGCAAAACATCCCACCTGGTGCCACTTCAACGTAGCAACCTCTTTGAGTGTCTTGGATGAGTAAACACGCACGGTCGAGTCCCACCCGGCCGTTGCGAATATGCGCCCGTCGTCCCTCATGCGCAGACCCTGCTGACCGGAATGCTTGGTATTGACGATCTTCAGCGGTTGCTGTACGGGTTGATCCAGCAGCACAGCGGAGTTAGGGCCCGGTACGGGGATGGGATGCTTCGCCACCACTGCGTCTGCGCCGGAGGTAAGAAAATACTTCTGGTCCGCTCCGACATCGAGCGAAAGAATGGGCTGGCTGTGGACGCTGGACGCATAGACGGTGCTCCAGGTCCCGCCGTTGGCGAGCTGCAGAACGGTTGCCAAGCCGTTCTCGTAGGCGGCAACGAGGGTCAAGAGGCCATCATTGGCGGGGTTCGCTGTGCTGGTGCCGGTGCCTGGAGACGAGGCTCCGTCAACGTACAGGAGGGCCAGGGCCATGACCATACCGTTCTTGTTGCTGGATTTGACGGTGTGCAACCGCTTACGCGAAGGTAGCTCGTAGATATCGACCTGCAGCGGCTCACGGGTCAGTTTCCGGTTTCATGTGGTGAAGGGCAGCGAGGAGACTGGAGTTGTCGGGCCAGGATCATGCAGCCGGGCTTAAAGCCGGAGATAGACGGGGCGGAATGGGCTACAAACCGACTCCGAAGCTAGCGTGTTCGGCACGGCGAGCAGGAGACTCGTGGATTCAGATGCGTCGCCCGCTCGGGATACACAGGTTGCGAAAGAGCAGAAGTTCAAGGTATTGACATCAAGAAGATACAACAGCTTGGGTTCGGGTCTTGACTCGAGCGTCTCATCGAGAGGCAGCTTCTTGCTGAGGCTAGCCTCGTCATCGCGGCCAAGCTGCCACACAGCAAGCTTGTGATCCCGACCATGGCTGCACAGGTGTCAGCAGGTTGACACTGGGTAAACTGATGATCTGCGCAAAAAGACACAACCCACGTTATTATCCGGTCGTGCCCCCATCCTTGAACGCCCAATATCGCATTCTCGTGTGGCCTCCAGACGGCAGTTGGGCGCATTATCGTGAGGTCCCACAGGACAACGAAGCCGTCAGCGTCGCCGCTAAGCAGACGCGCATTGTCGCGGACGAAGGCAAGGGCATGAACCTGGGCTTTGTGGCCTCGAAGAATGGTCTTTGGATGAGGCACTACGTCCGCCATGTTATCGCGATGCAGTACTCGGCCGAGTGTCGACGAATGAGGATGGAGTAGCAATGAGAGAGGTCCAGGTGAAGATTGCTCAGAAAAACGAGCAAGTAATGCCATACTGTGTGGCTCACCATGATGCACACAGTGAGACGTTAGTGGATTGATAGCCTGTGGAACATACTCGATCAAGGCGCCTAGGGCATCACGTCACTAAAGCTCTCCTTTTGCACCGTGCAAATATTACATCTTTCTCGCTGTACCCACTACAGGCAAGTACCTCGCCAACTTCAACAGCCAGTCTGATGGTACTTATTCATTGCCGTCGACGTCAATTTACGGCAGTTCTATCACCACTGGCGTGGAAAAATAGCCAGTTTCCAGACATGAATCTAGAAAGCGGAAAATTTTCTTCTTAAATTAAATTCCTAAAACAACCGTCTCACGTCAGAAGCACCGAATCCTATGCCACGCTGTACAAAATGATGTGAGATGGCTTGGGGGCGTCCAATGGGCTCTCTTTTGTCAGCCGGTATCCGCGACAAAGATGCAGATATAATACTACTAGTATTAAATAGGGGCTTTAGTGGATTTGCCTCGAACCGAGAGACGACCGGGAAGGGTGGACTTGATGTTCTGCTGGATAAGTAAACGATGAGGTTATGGGTCGAGAAAAGACGACGTGGCAGGTCGAGTCCCACCAGTGGATGAAGGAAGTTGTTCTGGAGTTGATCGTCGTTCAGCCAGGAGCGTCATCATGACTCTCAATGGCTGTGGGAGGCAGGCAGGGAGTCAGGTGATCCGCAACGCCAAATTCACCAGAAGGCTGGATGTGTGATGGGCGTTTGTGTTGTATAGGTGCGGGATACTTGAGGTTCTTCGTGTAGGCTTCAATAACCCGAGGGCTGCTCACTCACGCCGAACGAATGGGCGTGATTAAAGGCTTTTGTGTGTCGTGGAAGACATCTGCTCATCACACCGCCAAAGTCTGTGATGGAATAATAAGCCGAAGCCAAGGTGCGAGAGATGTGCGGAAAATAAGGATGGGCCCGCCGATCTCCGGTTCCGATAGGACGGACATGATCTGAGTCCAGTCCACGCCGTGAGGTTTTGCCAAATCCCGAGATTGATAATACCCGGTAGATGGAGTGCCCAGGGTGACGGCTTGTGAAGCGAAATGGGAAATCTGTGCTTGTCAGGCGAACACAGACCCAGGGCCACGGGGATGGGAAAGACAGGCTGGGATTCAATACCTAGGATGGGATTCGGATTCATAATCTGACAAGCTGACATACCGATATCGACCATCTGGACTGAACCCATTGGCGGGCTTCCGCCAGTCTCACATGCAAAGTACGAGTAACACAAGCGTTCTTCAGTTGCCTCAGAGATTCCCCAAATGGACAAGCAGGTACACTGGCATATCTACCTAAGGTACCTACCTAGGTAGGCATAGATATCTATCATTGGGAATGTTTCCCATGGGTGGAACGAGTCGAGAGAGGAAAGGTGCACTTCACCCCGAGATCTCGTCCCTTCCCGCTAGTAGCACCTGACAGCTGGGAAGCAGATTTACGACCTGTGCTGTCCGTTTCCACCTCATCTCCCTCCCTCACCCCTTCCCCTTTCATTCATTCCTTCACCCCTTCCCGTTAAGACATGTAGCTGCCTACCTACTTAGTTAAGGTAGGGCAGGTTGAACCTGACAAACCCAAGGTGTCTCCTCCTGCCTGGTGCCTCAGATAGGTAGGTAGGCAGGTAGGTAGGCACGTAGACACATCCTCAGAGCTGCCTACCTTAGGTGCCTAACTTACTAGGTTCCTACCTTCCATTGGGTGATAGGTGCGCCTGTGCCACAGCAGGGACGATGCACGGCACCTGCACTTTCCCAAACATCTGGCTCTTTCTCTATCCAGAGGGTTCTTAATCGTCTCGCTGCTTACCTCACCAGCGACAACCATTAGGCACGCGCCAAGCATTGTTAGCCCGTGTCCAGGCTGAGACCTGCTGGCCTGTCGTAGCGCGAGAGCATTACATAATCTCTCCCACCTGCATGTCTCGTAAATCTGGACGCGGGAATCTCACCGACACGTGCTACGGAAACATTGGCACGCATTCAGGAAAAAGTCGCCGACAGCTGTCTTTTGGACTCCCGTCTAACCGAATGGAATACCTCGCGCTACCCTGTAAGCCAGGCCTTGGGCACTATCCTCACCCGTAATCCGACCGCCGTTTTGCGGACCTTGGAGATCGAAGCGCCCGTCTTGCGCCTTCATCATAGTGGTCTCCCTGCTCTGTTGCAATGCTGCTACCGCCTACTGTCGAGGTCTGTCTATTCTCGAAAGATCGACTGCTGCGCATCCTCACCATCCCTACAGCCTGGACTCTGCTTGACAGGACCGACTATCTCCTAAGTCCGGGACGAGGGGAAAGTGGTGGTGAATCAGTGGCTCGAAACTGACCTCGCTTAGATTTTAGAGTGTAGCCCGAAAGCCACTTGCAATTGCTCCCCCTTGCCTCGTGCCGTCGCCAGCTACCGCCATCGAGTGATTCGTGTCGTTACGCTGTGCTGCTCTCAGCTTACTCGAGAAAACGCCCATTCGTCAGCAGTACGGCTTTTCCATCTCCCCGTGGGACTTTCCAGGAAGACCGAGACTTGCCTTTGCCGTCAGAATACCGATACATGGATGCTGTCAACCGCCAGTGCTGGATGAATCATCTTACATGCGGAACGGCGTCTCAACAAGCTCACTTGGCGGACACGTCCGCCATCAACTGACTCCACCTCCCCAAGGCTGGCAAGGATGTCATGTTCGAGCTCAAACAGCCTTAACAATGGAGCTGGCGTTGTTTGGCCCTTCTGCTCGAGTTTCTCCGCTCTTCGTCGGATTTTCCACCGTCACCAAACCAAAACTCCGCCGCGGCGGACAAGTCACTGGCAGGGGAACCACTCAGTACGCGGCCTCTATTGCAGTTTTTACAAATCAACACTGCAGACATGGTTAACTTTGGTCCGAGACACTACGGGACGGGCGCAACTTCTGATGATGTGGCGGCGTCCAGTGGCCCAGAAAGTACAGCCATATCCGTCTGCAGCCTATCCAAACAGAGGCCGGTGAAACTCGAACTATTCCCCAACAGGATCGCAATCAACAGGTATTGGGACACTTGGAGCCGATCAAGGTGCGGTAGGAAGCGTGCTCAAGGCCGATATCGACCCCCGATAGCCCCGTAGCGCGTCGGCTGTGACTCTCCTCGCGGGCCAGGTCTATCTTTGTACTATGTTCTGTGCACTGCGTTGTCGTCTAGCTGCGAGGAATCTGTCGTCAAGCTCAAATTCTGCCCAGAACGAGACGAGGTACACATTCCTCCACCGAGTCGGCGGAGCCGGTACTGCGTCCTGCAAGTCGACGGACATGCACCCTGCCATCGAGGTCCATTATCAAGCCAAGACTGCGAGAAGACGACGCACGACAGGTCATGACAGGGATGCGGCCCATGTACCGTAAGCGAAGCGCTGCCCTACGTGTTTTTACGGAGGCTGCATCCCGCCCGTTGCCAGTAGCTTGGGCTGGGACGAGAGCCTCAGACGAACACGGGTTCCCTAGCCATATCCGCAAGGGATACTGCGGACTTTGGTTGGAACATTCCAGATGTACGAATACCAAAGTCCCAGTCAACAAGCGAGACAGAGATTAGATGCGACACTCTACCCAAAGATGGAGGCGCAACCCAGCTCATCATCACGTCCAGCCACTGTATACACGGCACACGGGCGGAGATTAGACCGCTGGTTACCAAGCAGCAACCACCCGAGATGTGTTGTACATGCTCACCACACCTTGGGTTCGATGCCCCTTGGAGTCCCTGGTCTCGGTGTACTCCCTTCGTAGGGCTTACCAATAACCCGCACGCAGGACTCACACCTGCGCACCCTTTCCAGTCTCGTCGTACCGTCCCGGCCTAACGCATCCTTCGTCGCGGATGGCTTCCCACCACCAGCGCGCTGGGTCGATTCCCCGATACCGTTATGCTACCGCAACATGGTACAAGCCTAGTCTCGCGCCATCTACGATGGGCCATCGCGTCAAAAGGGTGTCTGCCTTGTGAGACGGAGCCAGGTGGATGGTATGGCATGGTCTGTCAGCTTTGCTTGCCATTCGTTATGCTCTTGCACGCCAAAGTCGACCGTCTTCTGTTTCTCTCTCCCCCGAGCGGCGGGCCCGGGGTCATGCCTCCCCAAACTCCGAGCGTGTTGTTTGTATAGTCATGAATTTCTTTGCACGTACATAAGGGTCACAGCTCCTCGCCCCGGCTCCTTTTGCCGTTTGTTTTGTGGCACGCACTTCAGAGACATCGACCTTGGCCTCGACCCGTCTAGACTTGGTATATCAGATTCCCCGATACCTTTGGAACTACCCTCCGACATCAAACCTATCTTCACTACGACTACCGAGCCGCAACGCTACAAGGCGTACATCACAATGACTTCTACCACGAGCACCCTCGCACATCCCCTCGGGGAGAAGGATCCTGGTGGAGACACCACGCCCTCGCCCTCGGTCCTCGCCGAGGAGGGGATCGTCGACAAGAAGGAGGAAGCTGCCCTGGCCACCGACGAAGAGGCCGGCTCGGTGCAGCCTCCGGAGACCAAGGCCGAATATCCGTCTGGAATGGTTCTTGGCTTCGTTGTCGTCGCTCTTGTTCTCAGCATCTTCCTTGTCGCCCTCGACATGACCATCGTCGCAACCGCCATTCCCAAGATCACCGACGAGTTCAAGGGCTTGGACCAGGTAGCATGGTACGGCGCTGCTTTTTTCATGTGTGTCGCAGCCTTTCAGTCGACATGTAAGTCGTGCTCTTTTGCTCATCATCACGACGATTGCTGACATCCAAAAAAGGGGGCAAGGCGTACAAGTATTTCCCCCTGAAGACATCCTTCTTGCTGTCCATCTTCATCTTTGAAGTCGGCTCGCTCATTTGCGGTGTCGCTCCCAACTCCGTCGCCCTCATTGTCGGCCGTGCCATCGCCGGTGTTGGCGCCGCTGGTATCGGCTCCGGCGCCTACACCATCATCGGCTTCTCCGCTCCACCTGACAAGCGTCCTACCTTTACGGGTATTATCGGTGCCTCGTATGGCATTGCCTCGGTCATCGGGCCCCTCATCGGCGGCGCCTTCACCGATCACGTTTCCTGGCGATGGTGCTTCTACATCAACCTTCCCATCGGAGGAGTCTCGGCAGCTATCATTCTGTTCTTCTTCCACACCCCGCCTCAGGCGGTCCCCGTGAAGGCCTCCCTGCGCGAGAAATTCCTGCAGATGGATCTTCTCGGAACCGCGCTCATCATGGGCGCCACCATTGCTTTCCTTCTTGCGCTGCAATGGGGAGGCCACACGCACCCCTGGAACTCGTCCGTCGTCGTCGGTCTTCTGGTTGGTTTCGGCCTGATCCTCGTCACATTCATCGTCCTGGAATGGTACCAAGGCGAACGCTCCATGATCGCCCCCCGCCTCTTCTCTGACCGTACCGTCTACATCTCGTCCCTGTACGCCTTCTTCTTCGCTGGCGCCTACTTCGTCCTGGTCTACTATTTGCCCATCTACTTCCAGTCCGTCGACAACGCCTCGCCTACGCAGTCCGGTGTCCGCAATCTGCCTCTCATCATCGCGGTCACCATCGCAACCATTGCGTCGGGTATCACCATCTCGATGACTGGCATCTACACACCAATTCTCGTCGCCAGTGCCGCCATCGCAACCATTGGTGCCGGTCTTCTCTACACGCTTGACATTGGAACCGGCAGCGACAAGTGGATCGGATACCAGGTCTTGGCTGGCCTGGCCTGGGGTGCAGGATTCCAGGTTCCCATCATCGCCGTTCAAGGCACCGTCGGCGAATCGGATCTCGCCTCGGCGACTGCTGTTCTCCTCTGTAAGTTCCACTGCCCCTGACGCGCTTTGCTCAGCGACTAACAGCACGCGCAGTCTTCCAGACAGTCGGAGGCGCCTTCTTCGTCGCCGCCGCCCAGTCCGGCTTCCTCATCACGATGCTCAAGAGCGCGGTGGCGGCCGTCCCCGACATCGACGCCAACCTGGTCGTCCTCACGGGCGCGACGCAGATCCGCGAGGCCTTTGCCCCGGATGTCGTCCCGGCCGTCATCCGCGCCTACATGGACGGTCTCAAGGTCACCTTTGCCCTGACCGTTGCCGGCGTCGGCGTCTCCTTCTTTCTGGCGCTGTTCTCAAGGTGGACCAAGCTCAACACCAAGAACATTAGCGGCGCTGCCTAAGTCTGAGGGGCGTTCTTTTTCTGATGCCGCATTTCTGCTTTCCTAGATACCATGTACGAACTGTGGGAGGACAGTGTTTTTCGAGATGAGAATTTAATGGAGGCTTTTGTGTAGAGCCAACGGCGTTCAGGTATGGGTATAGCGCCCATTGCGGTCGCCAGGATGAACCACCTCGACTCTTGTGGCTTATGAGGTTTAATGTCTAGACGTTTTGAAGAGCAATCAATATATACAACACCACCTTGGCACGTGTAATCTGTCCTCATGCATTCGATGACATTCGCAGCCCATGCCAGCAGAACGCAGGCTGGTCAATGAGGCCCAGGCGGTCGATTTGTTTCCGACGAATGCCACTTTCCGCCTGTGGCGTCATCAGTAGCATGTGCCAGCTTGACTTTGTGGCGTCGAGTCATCCGAGTTGAAGAAAACCTGGTTGAGATGGACTCTTCTGAAGAGTCAAGCTCTACACCTCTTGGTAGCCCGGACGCGGAAGAGTTGGCGTAGAAACTACAACACTTGACGAGACTGCCGTGACTCGTGTCCGGTCCAATGTCACGCGAGGAACTGAGCTTGGATTCCAGGCCTCTTCCAGTCCAAGGCGAATCGCTAGTAGCGTGTATAATTCACTAGAAGTAAATCTCGGATCTCGACAATTTCAGTCCGAAATTGAGACGATGTACGACGATGGGAGATGGATAACACTATCCCAGACTAGACGTACGGCTGTTTTATCCCTTTCTTCCCCAATCAAGACATTAAGCTGAATTGCGTGGGTTGGTTGACGTATCATCCTTACTGCTTGGTGGATTAATAATTGCCCATTACGACTATCGCGGTAATCAATGCGATAGGAATTGGCCGATATTGCTACTACAGTACATACTCATTACAGGTTAACAATGATGATGGTCATCATCGAGCTCCTCGGTCGTAGCAATGTCCCTCACTTCGTCCCGCGATCGCTTCAGAAGCCCGTCGGCAGCCGTTCCTTTGACGAGATCCGTTCCGTTGACCGCGAGAACGGATAGGACGTGGGCGGTGGTCTTGAGAGTCAGCGTACCGAACAGAAAAAACTCGACAGCACGGGTATGCCCACCTTTGCGTTCACAGTCAACTGGTCGACATCAGGATTGGTGATACCGTCACACTCTTGGTGGTAGCACGGATCCTGCGCGGACCCGGTGCCGGTGTGGAGGCCGCCGATGGGCTTGCCGAGAACCTGCCAGAAGGAGGCGTAGTCGCTGCCGTTGGTGAAGCGGGCCGCCGTGACGCTGACGCCCTTGGCGGCGAAGTCGGCGGTGAAGAGCTCCTGGATGACGTCGGAACCGGGCGGGGCGGGGACGCCGTAGGAGGCGCCGTTGCCGTCGAATACGCCGTAGTAGCCCCTGGAGACCATGTCGAAGTTGAGATAGGCCAGGATGGTGTCGGCCTCGGCGGCGCCGAGGTTGTTGACGTAGTGTCGGGAGCCGAGGAGGCCGCGTTCTTCGGCACCCCACCAGGCGAAGCGGATCTTGTTGTTGACGCGGAACTTTGAGAGGGCGAGGAAGAGTTCGACGAGGAGGGAGACACCGGAACCTGGGTAGTGTCAGTTTGGACATGGGATCTTGGTACTACCTCGGGGGGAGGGCGTGACGCACCGTTGTCGTTGATTCCTGGACCCCATGCGACGCTGTCCAGATGAGCACCGAGCTATTCTCGTCAACATTCACTTCTCAACGGTGATGATGCAAAGGGAGAAAAACTCACAACAATGACATTCTCCGCGTCGCCGCCCTCCGTCTCCGCAAAAACATTCTGCGTCACCCTGCTGTCGACGTACAAATCCTCCCAAAACGTCGTCGTCAGCTCTTCCCCCGCCACCAGCCGCGCGCGGAGCGGATCGCCAATGTACTTGTTCACGAACCCCGTGGGCACGTAGGTCCCGTCGTCGGCCGGGCCCAGCGTCCCCGCGGTGAGGTTCAGCGCAAAGTCGTTGATCACGAGCACGGCGACGGCACCCGCCGCGGCGGCGGGTTTCATGACCCCCGCGTGGTAGCCGTCGCGGTATCCCGGGCACAGCGCCTCGCGGACGAGGACGATTTTGCCGGCGACGTCGAGGTCTGCGTACGAGGCGGCGGCGCACGCGGCCGCGCCCTCGGGTCCGGCGGCGAGCTGGGCGGTGACGCCCTCGGACGGGGTTGCCGGCGACTGGGAGAGGCCGTAGACGGGCAAGGCGGCGCTGTTCACGGTGAGGTTTGCGCGCAGCTCGCTGGCAAAGGTGGCGGGGAAGTCCTGCGTCCAGGTCCTGGTGCCGGGGATGGACGAGACGCGGCCGAGGACGTATTCGACGGACGCCGCGTAGCCCGGGTAGCCAAAGGCGCGGTTCCCGCCGTTTGCGGTGGCGACGTCGGCGAGTTTGACGAGGTTGGCTTCGAGGCTGTGGTGTGTGTGTGTGAGTGTGGTGAGGTTGACGGCTTGGTGGAGAGGGATGCATGTTTACTTGTCTTTGGTGATCTGGCCTTGGAGGCTGGCCGAGTCGACGAGAGGTTGGTCGGCCTGGCGTTCGTGGACTGCGCAGATGGCCAGCCCGGTCCAGCCTAGGATGCTGGCGGTAGATGAGAGCCTCATTTTGGTTAGATGATGGATATGAGAGGGTGACACGAGACTGAGGTTGAGTTGAGAGATGCCACTTGAGAGATACAGCGACGAGTTAATATGAGTTTGCGGTCGTGATGGTTCTCGTGTGCAGTTCAGTGGCATCATGCAGCTTTCTATGGGGCCATTGGAAGAATGAGGAAGGTCGCAGTGGGAATCGGACTGTCTTTCCCAATCTCTTCACAGCGCCGGGAATCTCGTCCTCGACTTGGCCATGCCAAGATGCTAGTTCGACTCTCTGTTGTCACCATCGTGAAGTCTCATCGAATGGTAGAGGTGTCCGGCTCGAAGCGACTTTCGGAAGCATTCCCTCAGAAGTCCACGTGCTGTATTGTCTTTAGCGACTCCTCTGCAGGATATGGGGCAGATCTTTGGTCGCATCGCCAGTGAAACCTGCAGCTTGCTTTTCTTTCGAATGCTACAGCGTATACGGAGCAATACCAAGATGATCGACCGGGATGGCAGCGGGCCAAGCCGCCAGGCGCAGGTACGCGATGCGCCACGACAGTTGGCAGAGTCTTGACAACGTACGTTGAGACTCGACGAGGTTCGTCGTCTTTGAAGAAGGTTCTCCGGGCAGTCGATGAATCGACGTGCTCTGATTGTCTGGGCCGTGACGAAAGGACTCTACTGTGTAGTCATGCCACAAGTCCAGAGCCAACCAGAAACACTCGTCAAATGAAACCGACTCCTGACTACATGCGAGCACGTCTGACGTTCTCACCAACGTTTGACCCAGATCTGCCATGGTCGCTACCATGGTAGGACCCCTCCTTTGACGCAGGCGAGGCCCCCATCTGCCCCATGAGGCTCTTCGACTGTCATCGACTGCGCATGGCGGCCCACGAGCCTAAGTCGTTTTTCTCCCTCGGACGATGGCCAGGCCTGCTTTGGCTGCCCTAGGAGCGGGCTCGCCGGCGAACAAGAGGTCCACTGTGAACTCAACATGACACAACTTTGGTCTATTCTGGTCAGCCCTGGTTGTTCCCTGCAGCAGAGCTTTCACGATGTAGATCCAAAGTCGCTGACTCGGTTTCCAAACAACAGCTTCGACCTACATACATGACAACAACAAGATCTCAGCCAGTACAGACCCTAGATGAGACCATCGGGCCGTCACCTCGCAACCTCGCAACCTCACCGTATTCCCGCATCCACTCTTCCGGGGGGACCATCAGGAACTGAACCACCCCGCTGGCCTGATAGATAGCGCTACGATGGGGAACATGACGTTGTTTTGGCAGCTGGACCAGGGCATGACGTTCCGGGATCCCCTGGTCGTGGTGGACCCATCTTATCGTCGGCTCGTATCTGACGGCCTCCGTGATCCCTCCCCCCAAGGCTCTCCGGGGAATTCATTAATCTCCATCCTAAAGCCTTCCGGAAAGATAGGTATAAGCTGGATACTGTGTTGGCAACCTTTAAAAGCTCCGTGATATCTGCCCTCCGCGCGCGAGCTCACCTTGTCTCCTCACCTCCCGCTCAACACGCCCATCGCCGAGCACCCACCCCTCCGCCATGGTCTCGACCCTCTCCGCGGCGCTCGCGCTCACCTTGGCCCTCCCCCTCGCCTCGGCATCCTCGGTGGCCGCGCGCCAGTCCATCGGCGCCGCCGAGTGCCGCGACGTGCACGTCTTCCTCGCCCGCGGCAACAACGAGCCCTACCCGGGCCGCCAGGGCAAGCTCGCCGCCGCCATCTGCGCCGGGCTCGACAGCTGCGACTACGAGGACATTCGGTTCTGGAACCCGCTCGAGGCGCCCTACTGCCGGTCCGTCGAGGAGGGCGCCGCCAACGGCACCGCCCAGGTCGCGGCCTACAACGCGCGGTGCCCGGACGCGAAGCTCGTGCTGAGCGGCTACTCGCAGGGCGGGCACGTTGTCGGCGACATGCTCGGCGGCGGAGGCGGCACCTTCTTCCAGGACTGTAGGCAGAGGGGCAACGCGGGGCTGGACGCGTCGAAAGCGCCGGGCAACAAGAGTAAGTTGGCAACCAGTTCTTGAGCTTTTGAGGTTGAGGGGGGGAGGGGGGGGGGTTGTTACTTTGCTGACGAGGTGCTGTGTATAGTTTCTGCCGTGCTCATCTTCGGCGACGTGAGGCACACGGCCAACCAGGCGTACAACTACCTCTCGGGGGCCGGCGCCGGCGGCCTCTTCCCCCGTCCTGCGGACCAGCTCGCCGGCATGGCGCAGTACGCCGACGTCTTGCGCTCGTACTGCGTCGACAGCGACCCCATCTGCGCGGGGGGCGACACCTCTGCGAATCACCTCAACTACTTTGACATTTACTCTACGGACGCCGGCAAGTGGGTGCAGGAACTTGTTGGAAAGGCGGCGGGGGCGACGACGACGTCGACGACGACTACATCCAGCAAGGCGACATCCACGTCAAGCGCCGCGTCGTCGAGACGGCCGAGCGCAACATCATCGAGCGCTTCTGCAGCTGAGACAACTGGGACCGCGTCCGCTGCGCCGAGCTCCGAATCGACAGCTGCCGCTTCTGCGACGTCTTCGCCGACGGCCGATAATGCCGCGTCGTCGCCTACTCCCACGGCCGGTAGTGCTGCTGGCGTTGCGGCGTGTAATGTGGCTGTCTTGGGACTCGTGGCAGCTTTTGGTTTGATAATGGTCTGGTAACTGTGGTGCTGTAATACCTCTGACGAAGCGAGATTTACGAGTTGAGGATATAATGCATTGTGTGGAAGCATTGAACAGAACTTGGTCGGCATATACCCCAAGGAACATCATTCTAGACAGGAGATTATACCTCGTTAATAATAAGTTTATGATAACGTGGCAGTGTTTCTTTGGTCTCGATGGATGGATAGGTCATTTTTATTGTCCACGAGAGCTGGGAAAGGAACATGACTGAGTGTAAGTTCCGTTCATTGTTTCGAGACCGCCTTGATACGCATCGAGCCGGACGGGCCCGTCCTTTTTCTCACTGTCCGTAGAGCGTCATTATCCGGCGGAGAAGAGGCCTATTTCGGTGCTGACTCTCCGCATGTATCTCAGCTGCCCTAGCCCGCCGACAGATCCTTGCGGCAGAGTCGAAATAGAGCTAGACTGCCTAATCACCAAGCCATCTGCCTGGGAAGATCAGTTCGGCGCGCTACTTAGCAGTCGGTATTGGCAGTTCTGTCAAAATGGCAGGGGACATTACAGGTAGCCCAATCATGAGAGGATTGTGAAGACCCTGGGTGTGTCGTATCATGTAGCTGAGGTGACCGAGGATGGTTTCCATTAGCGAATTGTACTTCGGCACTACAAACCGCAGCAGAGCATAAAGGAGCGGAGCAATAAAGTTAAGAGGAGAAGAATACTAAAGTATAAATATTTATTTTTCGTATAGAAATCCTTATCTGTTATTATCAAGTACTCAAGAGTTTATTTAGGTCTATATTGATCTGAATATAGGTATATATATCAATCTTATTGATTTCTATATCTACTTATTTATATACATTCCGGCAGTTTTACTAGAGATACCCTTTCCTACCTTTAGCCTCTAGTATCTACAGCTTTGTTCAGGTATATGGCAATAGACTTCTATTGGCATCATGTTACCCAACTCTTTGAAAGATGCGTAGTAGCAGCGGTTGAATATTGTGTACCTAGTTGTAGTGTCAAAAGGCCAAGTCGCACACCGTTGTCTGTTCACTCGTCAAGGTCAGACGTGTCCTCTACGTCGAAGGCGCTGCTCAACCCTCTTTCGATATCCAGAAGTTACTCTGGTTTAACAAAGGCGTTGGCTAAAGATCTAGAGGACGAAACTTGGGCCCCTGGTGACCTCCATCAGATAGCCTACCTCGACATGACCGCGGACTAACATGATCTGTCGCTTTCCAATTTTTCAAGACGGCCCACGCCGCCGAAAAGGCTGGACCACTGACGAGCAAGACACGAACAAGTCCACAAGGACCTGGGTAAATTCAGATGATGGACAGCGTAGCTAGGAGGGAGACGACGTGATCTTCGTGAACGCACTCTTGGTGGCCGTTCCTATTCACCACGGGCCTGTAGAAGTTGCATCCCCCCGTTTGGCAGACGAAGTGAAGTCCGCCGGGCGGGTTTCGCTCACGGCCCGCAACCTGCATCCTGCTGGGTTGACCACATGCGCATTTCGGATTCCGTGGATCGCAACCACGGCTGTCGGCGAAACAATGGAATTTGTCGCAAGGGACACACTTGTAGTACGGTCGTCCGGCGTTTTCTTTGCGGTTCGATGATCGCGTCACGAGCCGGGTGGTAGGTCCACAACACAGCCGACAGGAAGGGGGTCGAACGTGGTCGGACGTGGGTGGAGTGACCGGGAGAAGGACGAGCATACTGAATTAGAAAAGCTATGTGGTCTTCGTATGGTTAACGGATGCAGCGTAACCACGGGGTCAAAGTACAGTACATCACTGAATCCTGACCCTTGCTAGGGATGAGCTGGAAGATGTGAACGCGGCGTATGGTATACTGACGACCTTGGAGATCAACCTTGGATATTACTGATGGGTGGGTAAGGGAAGAAAGACAACAGACAAGGGCGAGGGAGGAGACGAGAGATCAAATACTCAAGTAACGTGTGAGAGTTTATCACTAGACTTCTGGGTATTCCAATTAAAGGTTGAATCGTCGATGCTTATTTTTGAAGCTCTCGTAGCTTAGGTAGTTTCACCAATGCAAATTACTTCTGAGAGCGGCTCAAGCTTTTGATGCAAACTATGCAGATGCAAGCATGGCAGGTATTGTATGTATCATGGTCGACCTACCCATTTGCCAAGTAGGACCAGCATTACTCTTCTAGGCTGGCTCTGAGTCCAAGCCCTTCCTTTATACTGCGTAGTTTAACAGTCATCACTATTGCCTCGTAATCCTGTGGTACTTGTTCCCCTCCACATCGACTGATTTGCAAACGGAGCTGGAGGGAGAGAGAGAGCGAGTCTATCGAGTGTCGTCTCGCTTGCCAGCGATGACGCCGCATTGCCCGCGAATCCGTCATCCGCGGGCTAGACTTTAAAACTGTTCCTCCATGCTACAACCTTGCCAGTTCCTCGTGCTGCAACTGAAAACACGCAGACCAAAGAATATTGCCCTTTCCGAGCTAACGCACACAATCAGCCTCGACCATGTCGCCAGGGAACCGTGTCACCAAACCCTGTGATGATGTACTCAATAGAACCTTTTGAACAGAACATGGAAGAGTTAGTATGTTAGTGCTGTAGTTAGTTCTCATCGATCACGACCCTACGTACATGCCGACCATGCTTGTTTCCGTTGTTCCGCAGGCATAGTATGGATCGCAAAGATCACGCAGATGGACACGAATGCGCTGGCCTAGGTTCATCGACGGATTCAACATCCTCGATGTTTGTCAGAAGACCTCCGACGATATGCGAGAGGATCAACCTCTTCCGTTCCACGAGTGAGACGCTCTGTGTCCCGGGATGAGTCCCAAGGTTCCTCCCAGACCACGGCCAGCATACATACCTGTGCCACATTCCCAGCGAATACCGCACGAATTTCTTCTTCGGCCACGCATGGACTTACGGTTCTGCGGAGTAGGCACTGTGGGATCGACATGCTGGCGGGCGCTATCAGTTCCAGTCAGAAAGCTGCGCTGATGTTGTTCCTGGTTGACACGGCAATTTTGCGGGTTACGGCTTACTCTCGGAATTCGGTAGCCAGGGACTTCGCGACTTCAAATGGGCCGCTTGAAGGTAGGATTAATACCGAAGACGGCATTATGACAAGACAGAATCGCGGTCGCTGCGAGCAAGCGCATTTTGCTCGATTTAAAGGGGACTTTTCAAGGGGTTTCGGTGCTGTAACATTCTTCGGCACGCCGTCCCCAAGTCAGCGCAGAGGGGGTTGAAGGAGTAACACCCTGAAAAAAAGGAAAGAAAACAAAGAAAGACTCGTTGTAGCTGACGTTGGTATTTTATTCCCCCACAAACTTCACGTGGCGACATCACGTGAACGTCTTCCTGACTAATTAGCGTCAACGTGCGCCGAGGATCAAGCAGTGAGGTTCCGACCAATTGCCATATGGCGGCGTTTCAATGTTCCGACGCACTACAGTATCTTCCCGTCGTACCTATGGACCTGACCCGACCTTGCCTTGGGTACAATTGTAACGAACGACGCGTGGAAGATGGGTGAGCGAATGTCGGTCCATAAAACCCAACCTTGCGACTCGGTACAGGCCAAGTGCGCCCGCCAGCGAGACCTCAATGCGGTCACCTCTTCAGATCCATCAGGTCCTGCTAGGACGCAAATCAAGCTATACCATTGTCAAGGAGCTGCACAGGGCTATTGACGAAGCCGCCATCTATCTGGCGAGGTGAGAACTCTCCATTTCCCGCAAAGGGCTTTGTCTTGATTTGTATGAGCCTCAGTTGACGCTGCCGGAAACACAGGGATGACAACAGAGAACACTGCATTGTCAAAAGCATACGCGGCCATTGGCGGTTACAGAACGAAGCCGATATTCTCAGACGCTACCAGTCGCAGACTTCGTTCCTTCGCCCCATTGTCGATGTAGTACAGGAGCCAGCCGATCCACCGTCCATCATTTTGAAGTATTTGGACAGCGAGCTTCTTACCGAGTCCAAGAGAAAGCGACTGACCCGAGCCGAGATAAAGCATGTCGCCAAGTGCATTCTTGAGGCCCTTTCTGTCCTCCATGAGGATGGAATGGTTCACACGGGTATGTGTAGACTTATCCAAACATATGCTTCGTCCAATGGATCCTCAGTATTTGGCAGATGTGAAATTGGACAACGTATTTGTCAATTTCGGTCAACGCGGCCAGCGCTTCTCGGAAGTCCAACTTGGTGACTGTGGCGGCGTCGTCCACAAAGACTCGCGCTTCGCCAAGGAGGGCCACCTGATCGGAACTGCCTTCACGCGTAGCCCAGAAGCCGCGCTCCAACTTTCCTGGGGTACACCAACAGACGTATGGTCATTCGGAAATGTGGTTGGTATTCCGGAACACGGCCGGCAAGAATCCTCCTGCTTACCTACTGCAGGTCCTCAGTCTTGTGCACGGGGGTGGTTATCACCACTTCGATCCTGGTTGGCAAGGGATTCAACCTGACGACCAGGACTACGACATAACCGTTCTCAAACGGATGTACCACTCTCTTGGCCCATTCCCGCCGTCGATTGCCGACATAATTGACCCAGAGACTTTCGAGATCATTCATTTTCTTAATCGGCAAGGGCCTCCACAAAGATTACTGGAGAGATGGGCACCGGAAGAAATCCCCTCTGCCGATAACATGTTTTTACGACGGATCCTAAAGTTGGACCCTAGGGACAGGCCGACAGTGAAGGAGATCATCGAAGACGAATGGTTCACGGAGGAATCGGATGACACCCGGCAGCCCGTGCCGGCGGCAACACCAGAATCAAGAAATGTAGCATCGAGCTAGGGCTGGGGTTAGCGCTTAACGCTGAATTTGCCTCCTTCGGCGTCGGTTCTGTATTCAATACAATGGGTTGCCTCGCCCGTTCAGCCACCTCCCGGGTCGAAGCCCGAGATATAGAAGGGCAGATTAAGCGCTGTGATCAGACATGCAGCGGCATTCGGCGCCATTTGAGTGCCAACGTCAAAGCGCTAGCGAATGATACAATGTCACGATTTTCCACCAATGACTCCAAGTTTGCTACAGCAGCGAATCGCTACCAACACCTAAGAAGGGATAGAATTATCCCAGGGGCGCTTCAAAGAATGTACCAACCAGAGAGAACACCGAGTCTTGGCAACCGACAACTGTTTCATGAGACGCCTGACCTAAGCTGTCTTCACTCAGGCCACAGGACCAGGGAGAAGGTGGATGGGTGGAAAGGAATGGTTTCACAAGCGTAGAAGTCAAACAAGACAGTAGCCGTTCATATTAATGCGTGAGTACTTAACTCAGTCTCGCCGCTTCATCAGCAACATGGAACCCTCTCAGCACGGCTACTGGCGAGCTGTTGCTACTTCTCGCAAGAATCGACAAATAAACTCTTTTCCTCTTTGATCGAAAATTATGTCCAAGATTCTCAGGAAAAAAAATGCTTGGTTCAGTTTTGACATCCAATGGGACCAATGTTACGATTTCTGCCGCTACCAGGACGACGAATTGGGTCAGAACCGATACAGCAGCTGAATCAATGAAGGGAGCATTGGCGGCGGCCATTGAGAAGAATGGAAACATCCTGCCAGAAGGAACTGCCGAAGTCTGCACAAGGTAAGTAGAGCTCATCGGCCGACGGCCTAGTATGCAGGGGTCTGTATGCTGAGTCTCAATATCCACAGGGAGACTACTCACGTCAGCCCTTCGGACTCACGATCCCACATTACGGCCGTCTGTTTTGATAGTAACGGCGATCCGATTGAGACCATTCATCTGCCTACGAAGGATCCATGACGCAAGGTCAAAATCTGTTGGTTTCTAGGATGGTCACTCCGGCTATTGTGCCTCGGGTGTTGTGGACAAGGCGATCATCAGATTGCCTGCGGGGCGACAACTTTCAGATCCGCTTTCATTTTCTGTACTGTAATTTTACATCGATCTCCCAACAATGCAGCAAAGTATTGGCAACTCCCAGAAAGCTGATGCTTCAGTCAGCTACTCGAGGCATTCACTTGTGACGGCACTGCTGCCTGGTGACCCAATTGGTGATGACTCGGCGACTCGTAGTTCTATTCTCATCCTCAAGAACAGTACAACAGCATCGTTGGGTCGCCGTCTTTCACGAGGCTAAGCTCGTAAGGGAACGGTCGAACTCGTTTCTGGTTACTAGGCTTGCCGCCCAAGGGCAGCCGACCACCTTCAGAGGTCTCACATGTGCGCTGGGGCATCAGTCAATTCTTTCATTCCCGTAACGGCCGTTCAGGTCTTTCATCGGCGGACCAGCCACCAACCAGCGAAGAAATGCCACCAGGGTCCAGATTGAAGCAGAAGATTATCCGTGTAGACGAATAGAAATTGTTCGGTGTGCGACAGATACTTGCGTTGCACCCATCTCCGGCAGCCATGACACGCTTGCACGGGACCAGAGTTTTGTCATTCGGAAACCCGAGACTGCCGTGCACCACTTAGTTACTTCATTTTGAGAACGATCAGCGGTACTTAAAAGACGAGCTTCTTTCTTGGGCGAGTTTATCCTGACAGATCGAAACCAAGAAAGCTATCTTGCATTATCCTGAAAGTTGCTCTTACTATAGAATGCTGGGTTCCCATCATGGCAGACCGGTGTTTGGGGGCACACAGATCGTACAAGCCGTCCAACAATTCACTGATGTAAGAATAAAAAAAACTTCTTCTTGATTCTATGGCTTGGCTACTTATATCTTATAGTATTCCAGGCAGGTACAAACTTTAGCTACTACTATAATTAGTATGTCAAATTGGAGCTAGGGTGTAACAAACTCCTTTCTACTTTCATCACCTAGATAATAAGCTATAATAAAATTGAGTTTCAAAATATAGCTAGTAACAGCGTTTTGATGTGGATTTTGCAAGATATTTAACTTGCATATTGTTTCTATGTAGAGATTGTTAATAGTTTACCATGAGCCGTTTTCAATAGTTGCTGGGGTTCCTCAATACTTTACGAATAAGGGTCACCATGTTTTGGTTCCTACTGAATTCAATCGCTAGGTATTCTGATCAGTAACATGTCTGGGGACCCTTCATACTGAAGCTGTTTCTTTTGCGTCAATCATGTAGCTAGTCACTAAAATCTTCAGCTATTTAACTAGGCTTTTGCCAAACGTAACCTGATGCGAGTCAATGTCTCTCGGAGAAAGTGTTTGGAAGGACTTTTCTAATTGTTTCTAAAATAGCAGGAAAGCCTAGCAATTGCTGTTTGCTTTAGGTTCAGGGACTCCTCGGTCTAGAGAGTCCTATCTCAATCTTTTTACCGAACCCAAAGCTGGTATCCAGCTGTGAGTACGAAGATTCATAGAAGGGTAACAATACAGCTCTTGAGATGTGGAAGGATACCAAATTCTTTCAAAGGCTAGTGAATCTTCGAGAAAACTGACGCTAAGCACTGTTGCTGAGACACTGGTCATCAAATCTAATGGCCTCAACATAACAACGGTTCTCTGGAGGAGTCGATAATTTGAAAGATGAGATGAGATCACGACAAGGAAATAGCAGTCCCGGACTCGCGGCACCATCTCAGGTCTTCTTAGTGTCGCATCTGCAAATGATCCTTGCCCAACCGACGTGTTTTGGACTTTCAGCGGACATTCATTGGTCTCAACCCCCAAAACTTTGCGCAAGATAACCCGTTTTCACTTTTTGAGATTTTCAAGTCACCTATCAGTATCATGGCGGAGCTGTGTCCCGTAAGAGGACCGGCATCGATCAAGAAAACATGATGTAGATCTTTGGGTAAGCTTCATGCGGGACATTAAATCCCTAAATCATCATCCGTAGTGGTCAAGGCTATAGCTGTCACTTCAACTGAGGCTCAATCTTGGCTAAGCGGACCGATGTAAGCATATTTTCCTTCGCGTCCGAGGCTACTGCCACTTCGTTGACGGTCTCGACGCATGATCAGCTCTTCTTGCGGAAATCGCTCTGCTCCTGTTTCCGTATCACAGCAACACCTGGATTATTCTAGCTTGCGGGCTCATTCAAGATTGCCAATTTGGCCATATTGTGGAAAAACTGGGGTTAAGTAGAGTTCAAGCGCGTCCTTCACCGCCAAAAGAACACAAAGTCTGGTAGCCAGTTCCTCGGACTCGAGCAGGCTGCCTCGCACTCGGCTCAATCCTTTGGGGGTACTGCTATAGGCACCCACATACATAGACCCAGGCTTGGCTCGCCCTGGCGTAGCTCGTGAAGTTCTTGATTCACAAAGCTGTGTCTAAGTATATACATATGTTGCCTGGTTCTACTACATCATCTTCACTTATCAACACATCAAAGTAGGATACAGCTCCTCCGCCTCTCTACCCTCATTGTCGCTCTACTAGGGTTTACTTAGGCTTGTAGTCCTGGGTCTTACCAGTCAGTTCACCACAAGTGCTGGGCCATACGCGTGTGTTTGTACTAAATAGCTGCCAGATGCAACCGTTGTGACCGGCAAGACGTCAATGACTAGTGCTGTTCCGACATTGTAAGTTGAAAAGTTCGTTGCCAGCCATCATCGGTATCTGACAAGGAGCTGACAAGTTTGTGATGTCAATGGACGATGGATTACGACGCACAACTGTCGTAGATACGGCTTCAACGTTTGGCGCAAGCAGAATGGTAACAGCTTCACTTGTGGATACGAAGCGGAAAGCTGGACTTTCTTCGTCATATTCTAATACACTACGCCGAAACACCACAAACCCTACAATCATAACGGCACTTCCTAGTTTTGGGAGAGGAACTAATGTGCAACATTCACTTCGAAAAGCCCCATTGGAAGGCCATCGAGCTGCCTACCACGTGCTTCCTATCCGACCATTCCAGTCTGCCAAAAGACGTGGCGTTAGCAACGCGAGACGGCTGCATCTTGGCCGCCACCACATAAGTCTGCTTCTCCCCCTCGGACTTGAACTCGAGCGTGGCGGGCTTCACGCCAACCGTGACCATGTCCGGGTCGTCCAGCGTCACTTGAACGTTGTAAGTGCCGGGACCGCCGACATTCTTGACAGTCCGCGTGAACACGGCCGTGTAGGTCCCGTTCGTCGTCGAGACGTTGTAGAAGGCGGCAAAGGAGGGGTAGTTGAGGTCGTACACGCTAGGCTGCTTCAGCCCGGGGGTGCACGTAAAGTTGGTCCTCGTGATGCCCCTCGTGAACTCGCGTGTGGTGTTGAAGGCGCAGAGGGAATCGCGGTACTCGGCGGGGGAGATGTCGTAGACGAGACCCGGGTCTAGGGCAGCCATCGGGTCGACGTGGCCGTTGCCGTAGCCGTAAGGGTTCGCGGTGGAGGTCAAGTTCGGCCCTTGTAGCATCGCCGACGAGGAGCCTTTGACCGTGGTGTACGCCGTCGTCATGATGGCGGACCGGATCTCGGCTGGGCTCCATTTCGGACGACGTGCCATGATGGAGGCCGCGATGCCGGCCAGATGAGGCGCCGACATGGATGTACCCGATATTATGGCGAAGTTGCTCTTCCTAGGGTTTGTTTTGTCCTCTGTCCAGCCGGCCAGGATGTCTACACCCGGACCGGTGATGTCGGGCTTGAGGATCCCGGGCGCCGCCATGTTGGGTCCTCTGCCGCTGAAGCCGGCGATGACCGGCGCCGGTATGCCGACTCTGGCATCGCCAAACTTGAACGAGATGGTGGCGTTTGGGCTTTTCGCATAGGTTTCCAAATCGCGCCCTTTGGTGAAGCCCAAGTGTACCCCTGGGAGGACATATGAGGATGTGATGGGCTCTTCGCCCAGCAGAGACGGGTTGACAACGACGATGCCACGGCCGCCGGCATCTTTGACAATCTGTCCCTTTTCTCTCAATGAGCCCTTTCCGACGCGACAGATGACAACTTTCCCGGCCACCTTTTCCGGGCTGAGGCTGTCTTTGAGACAGTAGGTTGCGGTGGAAGCGTTGCCCTTGCTGACATCGGCGGCGCGAACAAGACGGAGCTGCTTCCCGGAATCCGCCGCCATCGATTGGTTCTTTGTCCCTTCGCCACTGGTCGTGTACAAACTCACGCCCATGACCGTCTTGTTGTTCCCGAGATGGAGGGCGGCAGGAAAGTCGCGGTCGAGCGTGCTCGCGGCAACCGTCAAGGCCCACGGCGCGATATTCTTCGCCGAGCCAAAGTCGGGCCCGTCGTTGCCCGCAGACAGCGACACGAAGATGCCCCTCTCCATGGCGGCGTAGCTCCCCACGACGATGGCGTCGTGGTCGTGAAGCTGCGTCACGTTGGGACCCAGCGACAGGGACAGGACGTTGACGCCGTCGGCGATGGCCTGGTCCATGGCGGCGGCAATGTCCGCCTCGGAGCAGTCCTCCTTCCAGCAGACCTTGTACATGGCCAGGCGGGCGTACCTTGCGATGCCGCGGGCGGTGCCCCGCGCCAGCCCGTTGAAGCTCGCGTTGCGCACCTCGGCGCCGGCGGCCGTGGTGGAGGTGTGCGTGCCGTGGCCGAGGGTGTCTCTGGGGGACAGGAACTCCCCGGTCCCGTTGAAGGGGTTGACGGTGCCGTTGTTGGACCTCTCGGCCTGGTAGCCCTTGTAGTAGGTCCGCGCGCCGACGAGCTTCTTGTTGCAGTTCTTGGCCGTCCACCCGTCTCCCTCCTCGCACTTCCCCCTCCACAGCTCCGGAACAGGGCCCATCCCCTCGTCGCTGAACCCCGGGTTCTCGGGCCAGACGCCGGTGTCGAGCACGCCGATGATGATGTTTGACTCGGCCTCTCTGGCGTCGGTGGCGCGGGCCTCCTCAAAATGAGCGTCGTGGCCCAGAGGGAGCTGCCCGTACAGGGTCTCCTTGCTGACGAGGCCGAGAAACTGAGGCGTTCTGGTGGTGTGGAGGCGGAACATCCTGTCAGGCCTCACGGACAAGACGGCCCCGTGGGCGCTCAGTGCTTCGGCTTGAGCTTCGGTGAGCTGCACCGCGTACCCGTTCAAGGCGTTGGAGTAGGTGTAGAGAACAGAGGCCGGATCCGCAGCAACGGAATCAAGCGAGGCTTGTTGCAAAGACCTCCGTTGTGCGCCATTCACTCCCTCTGGCTGATCCATGTGGACAATGTACGTTTTCTTCGACTCGGCTGCCGCGAGCACCGCACCAGCCAACAGGAGTGCTCTCAGAAAGAGCTGCCAGGTTCGCTTGGCCATGGTGCTGCAGGTGAGTTGATATGTCCAGCGCGTAAACAGCTGCCGGAAAGCACAATGGCGTCACTAGATGAGGAATGTCGCAAAGTCCAGCAAGCCGTGTGGATTTCCCCTTACTAAATGCGACGCGAATCCTCGAGAACCGGTCGTATATCGTCAAAACTTCGCTCGGGAGACGTGGAACACGCTGAGAAGAGTCTACGCCTCAAGAAAGATGTGACGGCACATGAAGATAGTTTAATCGGGCCTTTGGGACCATCTTAAACTAGTCTAGATGACAGCTACACTTTTGCGGCCCAATGATACTGCCTGAAGCTTCCGTCTGTTGACGAAAACTATCATACTCAAATGGATGAATCCCACTCCGCGGTGTGAATCTGCGGTTTGCTCAACTGTTGGACGATGCCCAAGTGAGTCTCAAGTGCGGGGCAGAGTTGAGCTTCAAATCTTGTTTGTTCCGTGACGGACGAAGAAAAGCTTCCATCGGGTTGATTGGCGCTGGTCTCATCAGGGTCCTGGTCAGCTATCTAGGGTTTCCCAGTTAACGAGTCACTCCCCAAAGCTTCTCGCTGATGCGGTCGCCCCATTCGCCCTTTATCCGTGAGCACGTAGCCTTAGCTTTCCTCCAACTCGGAGCGAGGCCGAGAGCGGCAAAAAACGAAACTCTGGCCTGTCTCTGGCCAGAATCTGGAAGTGTTTGCGACAAACATCCCGGTGTTGATCCAAGGAACAGTTGGTCTGTGGCGCTGAAATGGTGCTAAAGAGCTTTGATGTGGTTTAAAGCACAGTTGTCACGGTGATTCGGGCTCAACTTTTCCAAACGTCTGATATTGTCAACGGTCACTCTAGGTTGCCGTTGATGCAACGCCCTTGACTGTTCGTCATGCTCACTTCGCAATAGTGTATGTGAAATCAAACAATAAGTGATCTGGAGCCAATCGCAAAGAGCCTCCGATGAGTGGAGGCGGACGCCGTCATGGGCCCCGGCAATTACTCCGTGACTCCATTTACCCCGCCGCCTGACTCTGTCATCCCGGCCTAAATGTGCCGGCCGACGTCGGCATTTCTGGTCCGACATGAGTCAGGTTCGCCGTGGGTTCTACCAATCCTCCGACTCTGGGTTGTTGGTGCAAGTCGGAGGCCATTCCCGAGGACACAGGTCTCTAGCCCATCGAACCCAACCCAGACTGGGACGCAAATCAGAGCGCCTTGTTGTCGGGTTCAATATGTGTACATCGTTAGACTCTCTACAGCAGTCTAGTGTACCTTTAACATGGCGTTATGCTTCTTGTTAGATTCTGTACAGAAACACCCTACTTTATCTACTCATACAACTAAACCCCACTAGCCAGTGTAGATTCCGACACGCATGTTGGGGACATCGCAGTTGGTCCATCCCGTCATCAAAATTTACTTCTTCAAGTCATAACTCAACAGCCCAAGTCCTCTTCCACACCCCCACCCTCGACGATCCCGTTTCCTTGATATGTCGTTAAAACCCACACAATATCCCTCTATCCAGGAGTCTTGTCACTGCTCAGGCTCATGGTCCCTCTCACTGTAGAATGAGAGCTGTCATCCCTTCTTCAAAAATGGCAAAAATATGCAACTGCACCATGCCGAATCAAATCACACCCCATGGCTGCCCTACACACAGCCAGATGCCTCAATACACAGCCCCTTCATCAAGGGACGCCGTCTCGGATTCCACTCCGTTGTTGTCTGGTGTATCCAAACACCCAGGCCAGCCTCAGAAAGCCGGAGCCCGCCACAACAATGTTGGCATCTCTGTCGAGGCCATCCTGTACGCCGTCATCTTCCTCTGCGCCTGTTCAGCCGGGCTGTGGACCATCCCCGCCACCCGCCAGGTCGAGGACCTCGTGTGTCGGCAGCACTACGGCGTGATGAAGCCTGTTGACGAGGAACGGTGCAAGGAGGACTCCATCCAGGGCAGGGTCGCCATGACCTTTGCCATTTTCGGCTCGCTCGAGGCCGCCATCGCAGCGGTCGCCGCCTTACCCTGGGGTATTGTTGCAGATAGGGTGGGAAGGAAATCTGTCTTCTCGTTGGCTGTGCTGGGTGTCATGCTAGATCAGCTATGGTTTCTTGTGGTCTGCGCATTTCCCTCGCTTCTCCCGCTCAACGCGATGTGGTTCGGCTCCTCCTTGTTGGTCATCGGCGGAGGGAATCCTGTCGTGTCGGCTGTGATATTTTCAATGCTCACTGATATCACGACACCCGAAAACAGGTTGGTAAAACATGCACCGCCGCGAGTCCAAATCCGCTGACCCGCGATTACAGAGCCAAGAAGTTCATGGCTGCTCATCTGTCATCAATGATTGGGAACCTCGGCTCACCCATCGTCGCCGGATGGATGATGGACAGGACCGGACCATGGCCGGTGATGTGGTTGTCGCTATTCGGTTTCGCAGTCGTGGGTTACACCATCCGTCTCATGCCGGAAACACGGCCAGCATCCCGGGTTTCCCTGGATACCCTCACCGATGAGCTTTCCGTCAAACCATCTCACCGCATAGCTAGCCAGCTGAGGGAACTCTCCAGCCTCATGAAGCTGCCGTCTCTGGTCATTCTACTGGTTGCGATGCTCAACTTGTTCCCTGTTACACTTTCTACCTTCCAGTTCATGATCATCTTCGCCTCCAGGCGCTACCAGATTTCAACGTCTCAAACGGGATTTCTCTCCTTCTTTTACGGCATCAGTGTCGTCGTCGTTATCATAGCCATCTTACCAAGCCTTTCAAAGCTTCTCCTCTCATCGAGAGCACCAAGGGCCCTGCGCTTTGAAAACAGCAACAAGCGCGACCTCTTTCTTGCCCGGGCATCTGCTGCCATGCTCTTGCTCGGCAGCCTATGCCTCGCTCTTTCGCCGACTCTGAGTGCCTTTACTGGCGGTCTCGCACTCTTGTCACTCGGTTCCGGTTGGGGCAGCTATGCGCGCAGTCTCTGTGCGTTGTATGTGGACAGCGCGCATAGGGCGCAGCTGTATACAATCATGTCGCTCGTGGAGACTGTTGGGATGATATCCGCGCAGCCTGTGCTTGCTGGTCTCTTCAGCTGGGGCATGGAGCTCGGCGGCTTCTGGATCGGACTGCCTTATTTAGGTTGTGCTTCCTTTTGCGCCGCTGCCCTAGGGTTGTTGTTCTTGGTGAGGCTCCCAATGTTTGAAGGAGGACACGATGATGTGTAGGCATTTACTCCCGAGCTGTGTGACGCGTAGCTTCGTATTTGCTCCTGCTGTTAATTACATGTCCGCCACGACTTTCTGCTATAGTGTATTACTCAATACTGATGATATTGCTCAACTGAAGGGTGTATAACCTCCACCAAGGGCTATCCAAGATAAACCGCCTGTGCGTCAACAGGGGCAACGAACTGCTGCAGGTATTTACGCGAACAGTAGGCCGTGTAAAGACTTTTAAGAACTGCAGGCAACCGGGCAGTTCCTGTCTCCCCTTGGATGTCACGCAGTACGATTCTCGGCAGGCAAATGTGCAAAATTTACCTAATATAGTAGATCCTGAGCAGCCGGTTTACATCACAACCAAGACATATCAGAATGGTCATTTTTGCGGTGTAATGAGTTGGTCTCAATTTGTAGGGCTAGTCCCCCCATACCAGGACTGTGTAACTAACAAACATGAGTTGGCCACCATTTACCATGGCCGGAGTGCAGTACTCCCGACCTTTTAGTCCGCCGCTCAGACTGAGCCGCCAGTATCCAGCGCAGTCATTGTAATCCACGGTGAAGAGTTTACCTAAATGACGAGATTGCGTTAGTAATGAATGCCACCAAAGAGTGCCGAGAGATCGCGGTTCATGACTTGGAGGCTTACCGGATGGACGGCGGTTGTATTCCTTGTGGAATCCTTTACTCTCCGAGGACGGCCTTGGGGTCGGCAGCGTTAATCTCATCCTGGTAGGCGTCGGGGTGCTTGTCTCCGTCGATGAACAGCTTCAGGATGTAGTTGACGCTGTCAGAGATGTTGTCCTCGGTGACTTTATCAGCAGCCTTGTCAGCAGCAACGTCGCGCTTGGCAGCCCTCATGAGGGTAGAGCGCTTGACGGTGATGCTACCGATTTGGCGCTCAGAGACGGAGACGGGCGAGGCGGCGACGAAAGCCGCGAGGGTGGCAACGATGACAAGAGTAGCAGACTTCATTTTCAAAGGTAGTGGGGTTTCTTGAGAAGAATGTGATGATCTTGATTGCTGTTGATTGTTGTGACTGTGATGGTGAGGAGAGGAAAGGGAGATGAGAAGGGCGGGAAAGCCTTCGTACTTATAGTCGAATTGCAACATCCACGAGCAACCGCAAGTGAAGCAGTGAGTATGAGTGATTCTCACCTTCGAGATCTCACAACTCGAGAGTCCGACGACGCGTGTCTTGCAAAAACACCTCTCACTGCGTAGCCGTGGAAGCTTCACGCCGTGCCTCCATGGCCTCATTGCATCCAACATCGCTTCGCACGACTCAAGTGTTCTCACTTCCCAACATTAACGTTTAATCAGTGACAAGGGCATAGAGAAATAACGTCAAGCTTCAGCTAGTCGCTAACCTTTCCGCTATAGTTCTGCCGACTCATTCAATAGATGCATCATCAAAGCTTACACCCTTAGACGTGCGTTGTTCTGCCGACTCGTTCAGCAGATGCATCAACGAAGCTAACACAGGGAGTCTCCGAGCTGTTTTTCCGGGTGCCTTTCCCGTTATTGGGAACCGGCTAGAACTTGTTCTCTTTTTTCCTTCGAAGCCTGAATATCACCTCATCTCGGCGAACACCTCTTCACGCCACATGACGGTTTCCGTATACCTTCAGGTTGCATTCACACCATATCCCAGACGATCCCACGGCTTGTACCTCTTTTGTATCTACATCAACTACCGTTTGTAGCCCTCTCGCATCCTGGTATCAAGCTTTCCCTGATTGGCGGTTCAAGCCGCCAAACATCATGATCAGGACTCAACAACACTTCTTGATGTCATAAAACTGGATTCCAACTACACCGCCAATTTCACGCAACAGTAACAGTCCTTTGACTGACTAAATTAGCAGGATGAAACAAGCTAGTAAACAATATTTTGCCAGACTATTCCTGCTGCGCTAAGTTCTCCTATCCAAGAAGATGCGGAGCTTATGAGCGTCTTCGAATTCTCTCATGATTAGGGAAAGCTTAATGAGACTCTGAACTTGTGCCTTGCAAGAATTTGGGTCTCGAATCTTCCGACGCTTGCCTCAAAGACTCTAATCACTTGAGTAAGGCAAGTCTTTGGGGGCGGAGTTAATGCGCGCTTCGTTTTCGCGTCGGACCTATCGAATCAAGAACGAGGAAATCACGGACATACAGTCTTATATTGTTCATCTCCCCCTTTTCTACCATTTCTCCGTCACGCGTAACCTTTTTCTCTCTCTCTCACCTACCTCATTCTTCTTCAGGTTGAAATCGCTGCCGAAATTAGTTTGCCCACCATGCTGCCCACCATGGAAGCAAAGAGTCCTTCTTACAAGCCTCTCATGTCGACTGACAGCCGAGACTCTGAGTCTGTCGAGGACTTTGGCGACAGCCAGAACGGCGAGAAGAGTCTCCTGCAGCGCTTCCGCTGGGTGCAATGGAACCTCAAATCTCAGTTGCGGTCTCAATCGCGGGATCAGAGGTCACCATCGTGGATGTCCGGTTTACTCGGGAAGTCTCTCGTGGCTCTAGGTATACTGGCTTTGAGCATGGCTTTTGGCTTCATATTTTCTCTCTTGCGGGCTCCGACGGATCAGGACTGTGCCCGTCAACTATCAATGTGGTGTAAGCCTTGCCCTCCCATACCCTCTGGTGACAGTGGGGACTGCGGATCTGACACAGACAGCTCCTGCACTTGATGCCGTTGAATATGTCCAAATGGATTTCAACGATGCCTTCAACTCAACAAGCATCTACCGTGGGCTTCCAACCCCAGAGAGGGAGCAAGCCTGGTTTGACCTCACATACAGTACGCTACCTAGTTCTCTTCTTCAAACCGTGAGCTTCATCCACTAACCAAACGTCAGAGCACGCCGTCGAAATCCCGCCTGAAAGGCTTGCAGGCTTGAACAGATCCGAAGAAGACAACCTCAAGCATGTGCCCGAGGATGTAGGCACCGGCTACGTTGCACTGCTCGAAGTTTTTCACCAACTCCACTGCTTGGTAAGTGGACACCACCAGCTCCCCCTCCACAAAGCCGACTGCTTACTCTCCGTATAGAACATGATCCGGGTGTATACCTGGTGGCAGGTGGGCAAGTACGACAAGATCCCAGTCGGGCTGTCGAACGACCCCCTGAAGAACCGGATACACGTTGATCACTGCCTGGAAGCCCTTCGCATCTCACTAATGTGCTTCGCTGACGTCACCCCTCTCATGGTTCGACTGGGCGGACCAGCGGGAGCGCGGGCGGACTTCAACACGCACCATAAGTGTCGCAACTTTGACAAGATTTCAAACTGGATCGATGAGAACTGGACAGTTAGATGAGGTTCTTGCATGGGGTTCTGTCGAGTCACGGGGAACAGTGTCGGGGCTTTCGGGATGAACGCAACTGATGGTATGGCTTACTAGAAAGGTCTCAAGGTACTCGAATACAACATATATCCATATTTACCTAGTCCCATATCTATCTGGTCCGTCGTGTGAGCAGCACCGCAAGCAAGGTCACTTCATGGTTCATTGACACACACGTACTTCTGACTGCCCGACAAGATAAGACTTCAGCAAGCCATCTGGTAGTTTATTTTGCCGCTTTCACATTAGCCTTGACATTTGTCAGTGTTCTCGGTGGGACTGTTTTCTCATATGCGTTGGCCAAATAGTCGTCTTCAAGCTTCCGAAGGACGTGCCGGTCTTCAAGTCGCGTGGAACAGGTGGCTTATGCTGCAAGAAATTACCCATGTCCACAACGCTCAGACCAAAGATGACTGATGAAGCTGTCCCCGTCTATGTCTTGATGGGCGATCAATAATCAGTCCGCAACATGAATCGACTCGAGCTCTCTGCTCCGGTACTTCAAAGCTTCGCAGGCATTGCAACGTGATGTCATTCCCTTTAGGTTGATTCTGATCAGAAAATGACATATGTCACAATCACGCCCAGTTCATTGCTTTTGAGTCGGCACAGGCTGGCTTGTATCTTGAAATATGTCTTGTTGTTTGTAAACTGATAGCACAAGATCGAACTGCCATTCTAATTCAGAGAGTGTGTATCCGTACCATACTTGCCCCTGCTATGGACAACGACTGATGGTCCTGAAATACGAGTAGCCCGATGTTGTTCATGTTTCCCGTACTCGAAATCACTGACTGATCGTGTCCTAAGTCATTCCATGGTGAAGACATCAGAGGACTGGTAAGAAGACAGCATGACCTCAAAACCCTGGACTGCCAGTCGCGCGGAAATGTTGGCGAGAGGCCGGGTACACGAGCCGAGAACCAGCATGTCGGGCTTCGTCCTGACCAGGTCAATGAAGATGCCAGCCATTTGCAGATGTGGGTTCTCATAAGCACGACTCGGGACACCTTCAAGCACCAGCGATGCGGAGTCAAGCATGCTTGGCGCAAGACTTTGTGGCCCATCTTCTTCGACCTTTTCTCATCGCTGTGATCGCCGCCGTGCACAATCGGGGACGACCAGAGCAGCCCAAGGTCCCACACCCCGTCTCTCCACTGCCGCGCGCCCTAGGCTAATCCTCTTGACGATCGGCATAGATGACGTCTTAGGTTTAGCGGCCGGCGTGAAATGACTCTAGACAGACAGATGATGAATTAGCTCGAATGCGGCCGTCTCGGACTCGGCGACCGCCATCGCCGAGGAGACGACAACGGCCGACATCTCGCAAGATCTACAAGTACTGGCTCGCGTTGTGCATGTTCGCAGATGATCGGCCTTTGGGTCCGAGGATGAACGGAGGCTCGGAGCGAAAGTTCCTCCAGGAAAGAAACCAAGTTTCTCCCACCTCCCGGAACCTTACATCCCACACTATCCGACGACCACTCGACTAAGCAAAGTCAAGCTGGGATCGGGTGAGCAACTCCGGGTTACATCATGTTGAGGAGGGCCCCGGGGGGAACAGTCGTTTGGCGAAAACCCGACGAGCCCGTTCAACCCGGAAAGCAACCAACAGGTGCCCGGTAGCTCGCGAATACTTGATTGTCTTGCGACGAAGGGAGCAAACTGTAATCAGAAAATTCCAGCCGTGTCTACATTTGCAGATTGACTCATGCCAGATTTGAACACGAGCACAGGCAGTCCTTGACTGTTTTCTTTTTAACATTTGGCTAGTGTTGAGTCTATCATCGTGTCAACATGCCCCAACCGGCCGAAAGAAGGTGAGGGACTTCGTGGGCGTCGTCAAAGGTAATGTTCCCGAGCCCCGTTCGAATGTTCCGCCCAACCCAGTCATCGTCTCAGTCACTCGAGTGCTGTTCAAGCGACTTGTAGTATCAAGCTATCTTTGTCCTCACGTCGCTTCTTTCACAACTAGACAAGTTCTTCTTAATAGTTTGAAACATGAACTGGATGGCGGGCTATTCTCGGTTGAAAGCCGACAGCGACGAGGCATTGCCGCTTGAAGCCGAGAAGCGATCCATATCACCAAGTCTGTGGATGTCAAGATTTCGCTCGAATCCACGTGAAGTGGCATGGCGCTCCATTTGTTTCGTCATGTTCATCTCTGGTGTCTTGATGATGGTGACTGCTCTGAGATGGACCCCGTCAGACAAGCAATGTGCTGCGCAGCTCAGTATTTGGTGTAAGTGAAACTACCTCCACCTCCTATATCTCATCTTTCTCATGTCGCGTTGCGAATATGAAAAGTTACTGATGAAATTGCTAGCTCCTCTACTGGAGGCCGTCGAATATGAGCAGCGTGACTTTGAGAGTGGTCTTGGGCTGGACAGCTCAGGCTTCACCGGCCGTCCCACCGCAGAGATGGAGGCCAAGTGGGAAGCTCTCTCTCAAGGTACCATCAAAAATCTCATAAGCGCAGTAAGCCAGATCCAGTGCTGACGGTTGATAAATCCCCAAGTCCCCGGTGTCTTGATTCCACCAGATCGTGTTCCCTACCTCAACAGGAGCGTCGATCAGGGCTTTGTGCCGGCAATTCCCAGCTCTCCTTCCTTGGGCTACGTTGGTGCGATTGAGGTGTTCCATCACCTGCATTGCCTCAACATGCTGCGACAATACATTTGGAGGGACTCATATCCTCAGGATATCATCCCGAGCCTACTCAAGTCAAACTCGCCGCACGTTGCCCGGGATCACACAAGTCACTGTATTGACACGCTGCGTCAGGCACTCATGTGCACCAGCGACGTCACGCCGTACTTGGTTTATAAGACAAAAGGTTCCTCGGCGACAGAGGCGCCTCTCAGAGAGGATTTCCAAGCGTCTCACAAGTGCAGGAAGTTCCCCAAGCTACTAGACTGGGTGACGAAGAATGGAGTTGCACTCTCGTTGAAGTCAGTGAGCGAGCATATGTAGGATATAGTTGTTACATCCTTTTAACAATCTTGACTTCACTTGTTTCCTATGGGCTGGGATGGTTCCATAGGTAGCTCACAGTGCCACTTACAATGCGAGCGCTCTCAGTAAATCACCATTCCAAGGTTGTGTGCCTCTTCAAACGTAACATGTGCCACATTAACCATGTAAAATCGTGGACATGGGTAAAACCTGACCAGGCAGGGAGAAACTTCTCCACGCCTTCATACAGCGGCGATGAGATTTGGTCACTTCGACTATAGCCCACAGAGCTTCTAGATTACCCCGAGGCGCCGATGAAAGCAAACCACGGCTTCGTCGAAGAGGTTCTCCTAATCAAGCGCGCATCTAGCACTCGCTCGATACATGTTGAAAGACGATTGCATATCCTGATTTTACCACATCTAGCAAGCGCAGTCAACGGGGACCAAAATGCGTGGTGAGGCTACCTACTACTCAGAGTGATCGCGCACGAGTTGTGCTCTACTGCAATTGGCCCAAGTCAGGGATCCGACCATAGCCAGTTGAAGGGGATGATCCTGATGTTCGTTGTTCCGACAGTATCTTCTGCGCAAGAGTCCAATGTTGACTCTAAGATAGGCTGTTTTCGGGTTGGCTTTCTACTCGTCTATGACTACTCTGTTTCATCCGTCGGGCCAATGCCCTTCTTTCACACAATCATTTGACCTATCACAGTATGCATGTCATCACCTGTCATCGTCCCCTGATCAAGTTCCGCCCCTTCTACGGGTTACTCCGTTTTGGAAGGGGGTGTTATGCGTATGTAGCTCCCACTCTTCAACTCACGAGTCATTCCCTTCGCTGCTTTCCGTGCCTCTCCTCGGCCCGCTGGCTTGACTAGGAGGATTCTTGCGTTCAAGCGCTAGGTCGTCGCCGATCAGCTGTCAAAGTACGACATGAGCAGAAGATTGCTGTACGTCGCAGCACGTCATGCTCGTCTTCAAGGGACTACAGTTCCGCTGTTCGGACGTATAAGCATGACCAGAAGTCGAGTCAGAAAAATTGGATTTTGGCCATTATAGCTTTGAACGATGTTGAGTTCTAGGTTCGCTTTGTAGCGTTGGTGATTTTCTCTGATTTCGGCATTTACCGCCGACTGGAACTACTCAACGTGCATCGCGACACAATTTCAGCGTCGCAAACGGTAAGTTTACGGCGTAAATACTCTTCGTTGGACTATATCTTTTCCTTTTGACATCTCAGTCTGGGAGGAGCGTCGGTAGCGCAAGTGGACGGCATAAGCGTCCCAAATCTCATCGAGTTGGCGCTGTCGGCATCGTCGAAACAAGGCGTGCTGGAAGTTTACTGACTTGAGGACACTCATTATTTCATCATTGTTAACGGTGTTCTCCAACTCGACTCTAGAGGCTTTCGGAAAGTGATACAAACATGTGGGTAACCTTACCGCGTCCCCTGAGAGTCAGACGGATAAGCGTCAAATATTGGAAGGTTCTATACTTCTCTCGCGTAATATGACGCTCACTTGAGGCGGAGAATTAGATTTCATGTCACTTGCGTCTGGAAACATACTTTTAGCATGTCCTGATGGAAGTTCTGCCGAATGACGGACTCTCTCGGATCAACTTCGCTTGCGACTTGGAATGAACGTCTCTTCGGGCGTGTTACTTTGAAAGTCGTCCAAGGGTCCAGTTGTGTGTCTGCATTTCCATTGTGTGGGATGTTTGACTGACAGGGAGTTCCTGTCGGAGCTAATCTGTCACATTATGACGGAGTTGTACCTCGATTGTACTCTGTCCCTACTGCGACTACCATGCATTCCGTTGCCTACGAGACAGTCCCGGGATACAGCTGCTGCGCTCGTTCGCATTCCTGAATCATGACATACAAGTTGCCAAGAGGAGGATGGCCCTTGTGGGCAGGAGGGTCACCTTTGCTGTGTCGTGTGCGGACAGATAGTCCTAGATCAACCGACGTGCAAGTGATGTGCCGCTTGACACGGATTCCAGGGGCACCCCAGACATCCAAAGTGGCTGTCTTGGCCTCGAATGCCATCTATCACCCCATCTTTCCCCCTCAGATCGAAACTTACGCTCCTCCTGCGACTGGATCTATCCTAGTAGCCTCCAGCTCGCAATCGGCATCGCACAATAAGCCCTTTCTAGATTTACCTAGTCCTGGTCCTGCACCTCCACGAGGCCTCTACGAGGGAACTGAAAGCCTTACTTGTTAGGCTCAAGAGTTAGATTGGCTCACACACTTTCGGCGTCGTACGTTCATTGGCCCAGCGTTTCTTTCGAAACAAGCTGCCGGCAGCAAATCTCCTCTATCAAGGAACAGGAAAAGCTTAGCACAATCCAAACGTTGATTTGTCTCTATCACGACTTAGAGTGGAGCTCCACGCGTTGAGCAGGGAACATAACGGTTGATGTAACTTTTTCCTGACTTGAGGCTGGCGAAATAAAAGGTAAAGTGAGCGTCATGACGTTCATCCAAGTTTGGCGGAACTGGCAGTGAAGCCGAGAGAGGCTCGACAAGGAACACGAAATGTTTCTAACCCTGCTGCAAGTCCAAGATGTCAGGGACAGCCCTTCTGCTTTCTTTTCGGCTGTGGAGAGGGCTGAGGTGAGGCCCTGAGTTGGCATGTTCTCAGACCCGTTCCTCTAGAAGCGAGTTAAACAGTGTTGTAGATCATGAGGACCGTGCTGAGTCTCTGACAGATGGAAGGACATCGTCGTTGAGCAGGAATAGGGAATAGGCGAATGCAGCACTGCACCCACTCAGCCAGTCTTGCTGCCCCCAAGCATTGCTATTCAGCCCGAAACTGGGGGAATAAGGAGCTTCACTACAGCTGCGAACGAGACTCATCTTGACTGTCGTTTTGTCGTCAGAATGAACTTCATCTCTTGTCCAAATGACGATTCCATTGGGCCAAGCGTTCAGGGCTGTCGCAACGACTTCGACTTCACGCTCAAGTTTGAGGAAATCGTCCTGACAATCTTGCCCACCACATTGTTCATCACCCTCTCAATTCCGCGAGTCGCAGCTCTCGTCCGCAGACCAAAGATAGTGGATGGTGCTTTTCTCCAATGCACCAAGCTCGTACGTCTCTAGAAACACCTTCATCATTCACCTATGCTGATTCATAAAACAATAGGCGGCAATCACCACTTATGCAGTCCTGCATCTGGGCAATCTCGTCCTCAACAGTAATGTCACTGTCCAGACATCAGAACTATCCACTGCTGCGTCTGCTTTGAGCCTCGTCGCAGCGCTGTGCATGCTGGGATTGAGCTTCTTTGAGCACTCTCGCTCGCCGCGACCTTCCATCTTGCTCAACACGTTCTTGATCTCTACTATCCTTCTGGATGCTGCGCAAGTCCGATCGCTGTGGCTGTCCGCCGTCACATCTCGTGAAGTCATCGTGGCGCGGACCTTCACCGCGGCTGCCGCCTGGAAGATTGTCTTGATCGTCTTGGAGTCTTGGCGGAAGTTGTCCTGGGTTCGCTGGGACAGTAAAGATCACAGTCCAGAGGAGACAAGCGGCCTCTTCGGACTCGCGACCTTCTCATGGCTCAATCCGCTTTTCATGTCTGGTTATAAAACCGTCTTGTCTGTGCCGGATCTCTTCCCTCTCGACAAGAGCCTGTCGGTCAAGACTCTCCAGGATAACACCCACAAGCTTGAGCCTGAGCATTTTCACGGGCAGAGCCATGGTCTTGCCAGAGCGCTCGGAAGAACCCTGGTCGTTCCTCTGCTGATGCCCGTCGCACCCAGAATTGCCCTCCTCGGGCTCGTGTTCTGCCAACCGTTCCTGCTGGAGGCTCTCCTAAACTTCCTCGCGGACCCGGAAGCCAGCCAGCACGCCAACAGAGGCTACGGATTGATAGGCGCCACCTTCATCGTCTACACGGGCATTCCGATCGCCAACGCCTTGTACTGGTATTTCCAAGAACGGCTCCTGTGCGCAATACGCGCGTATCTAGCTGCGGCTATCTACAAAAAGACCCTTCAGGCCAAGGCTTCGACTGCAGACAACTCGGCCGCCCTGACGCTGATGAGCGCGGACATTGAGCGAGTCCGAATGGGGCTCATGGAATTCCACGAATTCTGGGCCAATCCGATACAAGCTGGTTTGGCCTGCTGGCTGCTGGAGAAGAAACTCGGCGCTTCGTTTGCTGTCCCCATCGTGCTTATTGTGCTATGCGTTGCTGGTTCTACCGTCCTGATGCGATATATCGGGCCCCGCCAAATGGCTTGGATGGAGAGGATCCAAAAGCGCATCAGTCACACGGCGAACGTTTTCGGTAACATGAAGTCTCTGAAGATTTCAGGACTGGAAATTCCGGTTGAAGACACCATCAACTCACTGAGGTTGGACGAACTAAAGGTTGGAGGGAGATTCCGATGGTTCCTAGTCGTCTCGGTGGGCATCGGATTCACGCCTGTTCTGTTGGCTCCTGTTTTCACCTTGGCCATCACAGCTAGAAGTCTCGACGTCACGACCATCTTCACCTCCATCTCATATTTACTTCTGCTGTCAGAGCCGCTGTCGTCTCTCTTTCAGCTGGTTCCTCAGGTACTCGCCGCGTTTACATGCTTGCAAAGAGTGCAGTCCTTTTTGCAGGAGGAATCACAACATGATTTTAGGGATCACGACGTCTTCATTGATCCCAAGGGTTCGAGTTCGGCTCCGCCAGTTGCTAAAATCATCGACGGAAGTTTTGGCTGGACCGAGGAGACGTTCGTCCTGAGAGACATCAACGTCGTGATTCCTCCCGGGCTGATCATGGTAGTCGGCCCAGTTGCGTCCGGAAAGTCCACGTTGTGCAAAGCCTTACTCGGTGAAACACCCATCGCGGAAGGCCAAACCGTCTTGAACATCAACTGTCGCACTGTCGGGTATTGCGAACAAGTTCCCTTTCTCTGGAACGCATCTATAAGGGATAACATTGTCGGGTTCTCCACGCCCGTGGATGAGTCGAGATACGAGGCCGCCATCGAGGCTACTATGCTTTCCCAAGACCTCCTTCTTCTCCCCCGGGGCGACCAGACTGAGGTCGGCAGCGACGGAATCAGCCTTAGTGGAGGACAGAAACAGAGAGTATCTATCGCCAGAGCTCTGTACGGTCACTACGACCTCCTCATCTTTGATGATGTCCTCAGCGCCCTCGACGCTGATACACGGCAGCACGTCTTTCGCCGGGTATTCGGTCCCAGCGGGATGCTCAAAACAAGAGCTGCAAATGCTGTTCTCTGTACCAACTTGACGCAGCATCTTCAGTCAGCTGACTATGTCGTCGCGTTGACCGCTGATGGCACTCTCGCAGACAAAGGCAGCTTTGATCGCGTCATGGCCAGAGGGCAAGCATCAATCCATAGCCTGACAGGGCCACATGGTGCGGACAAGGGTCTAGATCTCGGCAAGTCAACTGCATCGGCATCAACTACAGAAGTGGGCAGTCCAAAATCTCACGACGGGCATGCGGCGCTTGAAAACCAGCAGGATGCCAAAGATGAGACTCGCATCATGGGCGATGCTGCGGTATTCGGGTTCTACTGCCGAAACATTGGAACAGTTCCCATGCTCTTTTTCGCAGGTTTTGGCGTCTTGTTCGGCTTTTCGTACAATTCCCCTACCATTTGGCTCAAGTTTTGGGGTGAGGATGCGTCCTCGTCGAACCCGGCCCATTCGACATCGTTTTACGTTGGCCTTTACGCCCTGTTCCAGTGCGTAGCTTTGGGATCTCTCATCGCGGAGGCAATTCTTGGCTTGCTCATCATCATTCGGCTTTCCGGAGCGAACCTGCACAAAGAGGCCCTCCGAGCCGTCTTTGCGGCGCCTCTGCGTTACTTTTCGACGACAGATACGGGGGCGTTGACGAACTTGTTCTCGCAAGACATGACCCTCATCGACGGGGAGCTTCCACAGGCCCTCACTAACACGTCACTCCAGATATGGGTTGGACTGGGATCAGCTGCGGTGATTGCGACTTCATCTCCCTTTGTGATGATTTCGTATCCCTTTATCATGGCAATCATTTATGGTATACAAAGGTTCTACCTGCGCACTTCTCGTCAGCTGCGTCTGCTGGACCTGGAAGCAAAAGCTCCTCTCTAGTAAGTCTCGATTCTGTGGAGGTGGGTTTTACTCGTCCCTTGACTTACCAGCCTGCAAACAGCACAAACTTCATAGACACGATCAGAGGTGTTGTCACCTTTCGTGCATTCGGCTGGAAGGATGAGGCTACTCGTCTAAACAGCTCGCTGGTGGACACTTCTCAACGGCCTGAATACCTCTTGAGTATGGTACAACGCTGGCTGTCATTCGTCCTGGGCGTTGTTGTCGCCATGATAGCTGTGCTTGTCGTGGTACTTTCCACGCAACTGCGCTCCAACGCAGGATTTGCCGGTGCCAGCATGGTGTCCATCATGTCCTTTGGGAGAACACTGGCGAACCTGGTTGAAAAGTATACGCTCTTGGAGACTTCCATTGGTGCTGTGGCGAGACTCAAATCCTTTTCCGAAAACACACCTCGTGAGGCATCGACGAGAGAAGTCGTCGTCCCCCCTGCTTCGTGGCCGGAAAAGGCGCTGGTAGAGATCAAAGGGGTATCCGCGTCTTACACGTAAGTCCAAGTTTGCCATGAGGCTTGAAGAGTGCAACATCGACTCAAAGAAACTATACTGACCAACTTCCAGAGATTACCACAACTTGACTACGAACGACAATGGACCGGCCGCAGCTGCAAACCACAGCAACCTTGCTCTTCAGAATCTCACGCTCACCATTGAGCCGGGTCACAAGGTGGCAGTTTGCGGACGTACTGGCAGGTGAGCAGTTTTACCTCTCATTCTCAATACTTGGTCAAACCTATTGATTCGACGATAAACAGCGGTAAATCCTCGCTCGTCCTACTTCTTCTACGACTCCTAGATCCTCTGCCGTCCTCGTTCGGCGACTTTTCCATCGATGGTCTCTCCCTCTACACCATTGACCGTGCCGCCTTGCGCCAACGTATCATTGCCATTCCCCAAGATCCCGTGTTCTTCCCGGACGGCGTGTCTTTCAGAAAGAACCTTGACGCGCTTGAAATTGCGACTGATGAAGAGTGCCAAGCAGCACTGAAGACTGTGCGGCTGTGGGAAACGGTCTGTGGCCAAGGCGGGCTCGAGGCCTCAATGAACGCAGATACTCTCAGTCTTGGCCAGAAACAGCTCTTCAGCCTGGCGCGGGCGGTTTTGCGCAAACGCGTACGCATGCGTAAGTTCTTAGCAAATTCCGGGGCGGTTTATGTGAGTTCGGATGGGCCCTTGGTTGTCAAAGAGGGCATAGAACTCCAGACAGCAGCTGGCGCTCTCGATGAAAATCAGTTGGGCGGGTTGCTCATCTTGGACGAGTTCAGCAGCAGCGTCGACGCCGAGACGGAACGGGAAATGCAGCGGATTATATGGAGCGAGTTCAGGAGTTATACGATTTTAATGATCAGCCATCGACTCGAGATGGTGATGGATTTCGACAGAGTCGTGATCCTCGACTCTGGGAAGGTGGTTGAGCAAGGCATTCCCCGAGAGCTGGTTAGGAGAGAGGGCAGTTGGTTTAAGCATCTATGTACGGTTGGCGGAGAGCAGCGAGGCAAAGATGTATCGAGCATTGAGTGATAGGCAAAAAAAGGAAACCCAGGTTGTCATTGTAGTGAGAGATATAGAGGGGGGTTTCTGTAAATGTGTCAGGTTTTATTTCGGGCAATGAGGAGTCTTTAATTCGCTCTTTGTCAAACAGTCAAAAACCATTTTGTTGCCCTCGAGGCGTCGCTATTGAAAAGCGGTACCCACGAAGGCGTACTAGTTTGTGGTTAAGAGATTCGATTCCAGGAAAGTACTTAGCTTAGGCACGTAACTTTTTTCTTGTGACAGTGATGGTCAATAGCATCCATTCGCAGGGTCCGGACGGAGGAACTTGGCGAGATTAATAGTGTGTTGAATAGGTCCGGATTGGAGGGCTTCTAATGGGCTGGAGCCAGTAGCTATCTATGTCGTGTGTTCTAGTCAGAGCCCTTCATGCCAGTCAAGAGTTGTAAGGTCCCTTATATTTCCTATATAGGGGGAATATAGGTGCACAGATGCTATTCTTGACAAGAGGGCTCTAGCTGTTTAGTCACTGGTTTGTGGCAATTTCCATTTATTCAATAATCGCATGGTGTCTTGAACCACCGAAAACAAAATATTAGTTAGGTGATAATCACAACACACTGTGGTTTGCCTCAGCCGTTGCCTGTTCCAACCCCGACGATTTTACTCGGGCTTCTTGTAACTGGGCGAAACCTCGGCCAGTTGCCTCTTGTGATCTCCCTTCTCGATCATCTCCTTGATGGTCTCGTCTGCCACCTTCATCGCCTGGACGCCGGCCGGTGCTCCGCAGTAGACCGTTGCTTGCAGGATTGCCTCGCGTATCTCCAGCTCGGCGAGGCCGTTGTTGATAGCACCGCGGATGTGGACTGCGAATTCAGCCCAGCTCTTCAAGGCGATGAGCATGCCAATGTCTATGCCATGGTAAGCCCCTCATGTCGTTCAGGTAGGTACCCAGTTGCACCTACTCAGAAGACTTCGCTGCTTGCGTTCCAGGCCAGGTCGCGACCATATGTTTCCCCAAGCCCACCTATCACAGCATTGTTCAGCACCAGAGCACGTAGACGATGCCCTCCAGAACTTACTCTGTGATCAGTTGCTGCTGGGCATAGGCGAACTCGCTGGAGCCATTCTTCAAGGCACTGTCAACGTAAGCGTCTCCAACGACGTCGCGGCGATTACGGAGACCTTGCTCGAACAGCTCGGCGCGGAGTTTGTCGGTGTTTTCGGAAGACATGGTATTTCGGACCTTTACTGAGATGTAGATGATCAAGCGAAGAGTACCAGCTCATGAAGAGTGAAAGAAATGTTGAGAAAGGGCCAAAGCGACTCCGGATTCGGCCAGACACGTGCTGATTGAGGGGTCGTTACATAGCTTCGAGCCTCCGATCCGGAATCCGGAGGGAAAACAATGACCCGCCTTATCCCGATGTCCCGCACGGCATTGTGGGACTAGCCCGACGCTATCCCGTCCGCGCCTTTATTCAAGTCGACGACGTAGTGATTCTTCGAATGAAAGTGTTTAGATAGGGTGTCTGGTTCAACGAGAAATAGACATGTTCATGACAGAATGTGAAGATGCTTTTCCTGGCCTTCTCATCAATTACCTCCAGGTCCCGCGGTAATTCGATCACCAGCATAAGATAAGCTCAACTAATTGCTGAGTTCGAGAATATTGAACACCTAATCTGATGCAAATGAAAGACGGAATGGCTACCCGGCTATTGGGCCTCAAGAACAATGTCCCTCTATATCCCTGCGCTTGACAGCACCGGATGTCCAAGAGCCGTGTGATAAAACCAGCATCAAGCGATTTACTTGATTGTGGGAAGAATGGCCAGCGGTGTCTCGGTGTCAGAAGGCTAGCTTGGACATGTGCAAAACCATCTCAGTTAATCATTTTCAAACCGAAAAAGGCCGGCAACGCTGCTGCTAAGCTATTCCTTCAGAGGTTTCGTATCAATCAACAGAACAGAACAGAATTAAGGACGCTTACCAGATGATGAGGTCACCAACTCGAGGATGCGCAGCTCAAAAACTTTCTCCTGCCTATCGAGAGATGACTGTCAGCTGAGTCTTGCATGCCAGAAGAGCAAATCTACGGGCAAGAAATCTTCCTACTTGCGGTCATCCACACTTCACAAACAATTAATCCGCTCTTCTCAACCGTTGGTTGTCAGTTGGGGAAGGTCTGTAGTAGACGTGCATAAGCGAGACCAACTGTTATCGTCTCGGGTGGACCAACAGGTGTTGTCTACCCATGTGAGTCTCACCCATGTCCTTCCAATCGTGCCCTGTAGGGACCCAGAACCATTCAATAGGAGACGACGACAACCCATGCATCCTGTAAAGATGCCTGTTTGTCCTCCTATGCAGGCTAAGGAGAGGGGTAATCAACAGGCGATCGCGAGCCGAGCCTCCCGATACAAAAGCTGTCCCTCACTCTCGCTGTCCTGAATGCTCACTACAGGGCTCTTCTCTGGACCTTTCTCGAACCTACCAACCCCTCCACTCTCAAGATTAGTCCATCTGTCTGAAGCTGTACAAACCACCATGGCCCTTAACGCGGACACCGTACTTGTCCCTGACGATGAGGTAGAGAATCCACCCAGCCTGATTTCCATCCATGGTGAATACCACTGACATTTTGGAAGTTCGACGAAGAGAACACGGATCTCGAAGTGCGTAGCGGAAACCTGCCCCTCGAATAGAGCACCCATTCTACCGCGGCTTACTGACAAGAGACATTTTGCACAGAGTCTTCGCTCAGAGTACACGAGTTTAAGAAGCTCAGTCCTGGAGGGTCGCGAAGAAAACGGTCGAGTGTATCATTCTTACAAAGAAGGCAGTGAGCAGATCTTGGGAAACCGCCTTGGCCAGCGCTATCTGACACAAAGCTGCAGAATATGCATTCCCCAGTGACGAGCAGGAGAACGACAGGCTTGGTAAGTGAAATCTGCAAAAATCACATCAAGAACGCATAATTGCTGACTTGAAGTTATTCAAGACATGCAGAACACAATCGTCACCCTCACTTTCAATCACAAACTCGGCTTTGCTCCGCCTTGTGACGACGGTGCCAACGCAGGTCGTGTGTTGGATTTGGGTACCGGAACTGGGGTATGGGCCATTGAGTATGCCGAGTTGCATCCCGAAAGTGAGGTTAGTCTGCAGAGTTGTGACATTTTCACTCCCTGAGAGTCCTGAGGAAGTGGTCTAACATTGGAGGTGACCAGGTGCTTGGCGTCGATCTCGCCCCTATCCAGCCGGGAGAGTGAGTTTTGTGATATTGCAGAAGTCCCTTGAGTTTTACTGACAAGACTGGAAGTGTGCCGCCCAACGTGCAGTTCGAAGTAGACGACGTTGAGGAAGAATGGCTATACAGCCAACCCTTCGACTACATTCACATTCGATTTCTCAACGCATCAATTGCTGATTGGAAAAAGCTGATTTCGAGGGCCTTTGCGTGAGTCAAAACCCGACCTCCTCTCGAAGAGCTACCGAATCAACAAATACAAAGCCCTGGTGTTTGAGAAAATAGTATCTAACGGGTAAAAGATTCACCAAGCCTGGCGGATACTTTGAACTCCAAGAAAATGACTTCGTCTTCGCCTCAGACGACGATACGCTGACCCCCGACAAACCGCTTTCCGAGTTCAGCGTTCTCATCCGGGAGGCTTGCGCCATCTTTGGAAGGCGCGTTGTTCCCTGCACGGAGCTGAAGGAGATGCTGACCGAGGCCGGGTTCGAGGACGTCAAGCTGCAACTCTTCAAGTGGCCGTCCAACCCGTGGCCCAAGGATCCTCATTACAGGAAGATTGGCCAATGGAACTACTACAACTTCGCGGACGCGGCCGAAGCCCTGGCCATGGCACCCCTCACGCGCGCCCACGGCTGGTCGAAGGAGGAAGTGCAGGTTTTCACAGCCTCTGTCCGGAAAGACATGCGGAATCCTGCGATCCATTCTTACATGAAGCTGTAAGTACACTCGTCGTAACCTGAGCGATTTCCCATAGCACTGCAGTGATAAACTGACCCTTTTGATAGTTACACAATCGTTGGTAGGAAGCCGGAGAAGAAGGAAGCTGCTTCGGCCTGAGTTTGAGTTAATCGATGGAAATGTTCAGTCAAGGTATACATCGTCACGAGGTGTAAAAGCATTATTACACAGGGTTTTGTGATACACTACAATCTTGAAACATATTACAACACGGCTTCGGTGGCCCTTTGCGCTTTCTGTTGTCCAAAGTCTCCTACAAAGGAGAGAATACCAAAGATTAGGTAGAGGTAGCAAAGAACACAGCAGCTTCAACATCCGGACTCGGGAGACGTCTTGGTCAGCCCCCTTTGGGGCCCTTCTTCTTGCTCTTCTCAGTGGCGGCGCCCGATCCACTCCGGCTTGAACTCGGGGGACAGCCGCTGGGCTAACATTGTGCTGGTATTAGTCGGCAGTAGGCATGTGACATTTCGACGGAACGACTTACAAAACATTGCCCATTCCTGATGCAGGGATGGGTACCGACGCACTAACCATCGTCAGCCATCGTGCCATGAGATTCCGCACGGTGTCACGAGACTCACCGTTACTGAAGGATTTGATCCCCCTCTGCCAGGCGGAATTTTGGGCTTGGGTGGATTTATCCTCGTGAAAGCGCAGCCGAGGATGTTGCAATCTTTCGAGCATCGCCCTTCCGGTGCCGAACAGAACTGCGTTTTTGATCGCCAGATGTCAGTAAGCTGGATCGTCATGACTTGTTAGGAAGTGGCAAACTAACACAGCCGCTTTTTTGGTAGCAACAGCATTCTGATTCCTGCCGGTACTGTAATGCGGTGCCGGGGTAGTTGACCACGGGTGTGATGGCGCCAAAGACGCAGACGAGAACGTGTAGTATAATCAGGACCCCGATAATCATCCTGAAGGAAGTTGGCCAGAGCTCTGAGCTTATTGAGGCGGAGTGCTCCATGGTGGTCGAAAGGTGACATATATAGGTGGGGGAAATAATGGCGTTTCGTGAAGGGTGACCAATGGCCAGGGAGAGCTGTACGGTATCGCCTATTGGCTCTCGTCTTCGGGTTAGTCTCGCCGAATGGGCCATCTTCAGTGGACAGACTGATGGTGATGAAGATGACTGAAGCTTCTCGCTTGCAGGCTACAACATGCGTTTCTCCTCGTCTAATGGGGTGCTCGTCTCTAACGCGTCTCCTGGGAGAGTTTCGTAGCGCGTGGCACATGGAGAGCTGGCATCAGCCGAAAGATGTCAAAAACTTCACCTGCACAGCAGGGCCACGTAATGTCATGGGTACGGACTTTACGGGTCTGAGCAGACGACGTAGGCTTTGGAACACAGTGTTTGCAGCTTCGCCTCCTTGCCTGGGCTCTTGATACGAACATGTCACGGCCAAATCCAAGCATGGAGAGGTCTTGATACAATGTCCCAGCCATCAGTTTCCCATGCCAGCTGCTGCTGCTGATCTACAAGAAGATGTGGAGATTGGGCCTTCAGAGGCAGATACACCTCGCTCCCCGTCGGCAAAGCTACCTATAATATGCCAGGGAGAGTGATTACTCTTACTTCCCTACGAAGCTCTGGTCATCATGCTGGTTTTGATGACCCGGAAATCTTGAAGATGATGCCAGGCATGAATTCCGATTGGGTGATGTGTCGGACGAAACTCACGGACATGCAGCTTGGCTGTTCGTGTGAGTATAAGGCACCTGATCCAAGCCATCTTTGACGACCGCAGGGGCGGCAGAGACGACGGAAATAAGCCGTGTGCCCATGAGCTATCCGAGCCTGCCGCCGCTGAAGAAAGCATATGTCGCGGAGCTTCCATGGCCAGATGAGATCAACGAGTAAACGCTCAGGTAAGCTTGAAAGAGACCCTTCTCGCTTCGCGATGCCTCGAGGGAGAGGGCCCAGGCATTCATCAGACGCGCGGGGTCGGTGTCGTCTGATATCCGAAGCCGTTAGCTCCGCCCAGGGCAGAGAATCCTATTTGCCTACGGGATCTGTATGGTTTACTGAACAGCTCTATCAAGGACAAAAGCCTGCCGGGTCTGTTGTATAAGGTGTGGGACAAAGGACGACGACATCCAGCATGATTATCGACGCGATGGTCCAACGATCCAGGCAGACTTGTGCCTCATCCTTACGGCCGTGGTCGCCTGCAGCATGCTGACAGACAACCTGCACAGTAGATATGCCGGACGAAGCCAATTTGTTCTCATCTTGTGTGCCGCAACGTCTGATGAGAACTATCACAAGGCCAGTCCTTGGCTGTTCAAGATACGACAAGCGCCGTATTGCGTGGCCAAAAGCTTCACGTCACTTGCGGTGTGGTTGTCTGCTGTATGAGTTTGGAAATTTCCCGGCGAAGCTCGCACATGCCAGGCAGATGAATGCAATTACTGCGGCTTTTCAGGTATTTGGCTTCGAATCAAGTTGTAACTCTGGATAAAAGTCGCCAGACTACCCCCAAGCAAGTTGGCAGCCGACATCAAGGACCGGTGTTGAAGTTCTTGCAATATCACCCGACGCTCCAAATGGCTTGGGCCGTAGTCTAGATCAGAAAGATGGACATCTGAGCATCGATTATCGCAAATATAGTTGTCATCCAGGCAGAGAGCTCGAAAGCATGTAACCTTGAAAAGACGCGAGGAAACAGTTGAGTACAGGCTGTGAGAATCTTGTAGTGTCCCAGCAAAATTCAAGAGGGCTTCCCTACCGACTTGTCAGAAGCTGAAAGCAATGTCGCTGTTTGTCCAGCGACCTCTTTCGGCGTCCCAAACCCTCCTCCGCAACGACACCTTGTCCTGGTCGAACACGATGGCATCGCTGACGGGACTGTCATCCTCGGGAAGGGCGCCGGCCGAAGCCATCTCGTCCAGCCACTCCATCATGGCCAGGAACGCGCGCGTGTCGAAGAGCACGTCGCGGCGGGGGAACTCCCTGAAGAGCTGCATGATCTTGCGCCTCGACTCGAGAGAGGCCGACAGGCGGTACGACGAGGCCAGGGGCCACGTCGGGCTGTCCTCCATGGTGAAGACCTCCGTCTCGGCAGACGGTCGGCTGCGGGCTGCCTGGGCCTCGAGGAGCTGCCGGCTCAGGTCCACAATGTCCGCAAAGGCCGCCTCGACCCTGCCGGCCTCCTCGACGTCGGTCCAGCCCGCGGTGCGGACCCCGACCCAGATGAAGAGGTAGTGGATCCTCAGGCTGACGGCCTTGTAGTAGCTCTCCGCGTGCGACTGCCGCTGCTCCTCGGCCTTGATCGCGAGCGGGATAAAGGCCCTGTTCCAGCGATCAAAGTAGGGCATGTAACTGCGTATGCGCCTCGCGGAGCTCGGCGAGCCGTAGTCGCTGGGCAGTCCCGGGAGCGCCGTCGAAGACGAGCCTCGGACTTGGAACTTTGTGTAGAGGGGCCCGTGGTGCTCGACGTGGTGCCGGGCGATGTCTCCCCAGTAGCAAGCTTCCTCCAGCGTCGCGAAGACGAGGGGTATCTCGTCAATGGCGTATCGCTTTCTGCGCCCACCACAGCACCACGGGACCTGCGTTTCCGTTTTCTGCGGATGGACGCCGTTGAGAGCCCATGAATACTGGGCGATGTGACGAAAGCTGCCCACGATGCCGCCCAGCAACGAGCTCGAGATGCTGTTGTGGGCATGGGCCTGTTCCAAGATTGTGACGCCGTGGTTGATGTGGTTGAGGCCGGCGGCCATGTTGCCTTGCAGGCTCTCAAAGGTGACGAACAGGAAGCAGGCGAGTAGTGCCCTCTCGGGAGACGTCGGTGAGGAGTACAAGAGCTTCAAGGCCTTTCCGTAGTACGTCAACGCGGTCGTATGGTCTCTTCCTTTCCCTGCTATGCGCCGCTCCCGGGTCGTTTCCAGCGCCGCTGCTCCGATGGCGAGGGCTGCGTTCTTGATGACGGGGTCGGCCCAGGAGATCTGTGGCAGTATTTGAGACAGGATGTCAGAGTTGAACAGATGAGTCGTCTGCGTGAATGAACGCCAGTAGTCGAAATGGTCCTTCTCGAGCTGGCTGGGGAATATGAGAGACGCGTAGCTCGGTTCTACCAGCACAGAATATCCCGTACTGGCCAGCTTTGGGACCACAGGCCGGTGTTGAACGGCTTCTGGTCGTTTCTTGGTGTCGTATCCGGTGCAGAATCCCTGGTATTTCAAGCAGGTTTGGCAAGCCGGCTTGCCTTCATCACACTTGGTGTGACGACGTCTGGGAAGATGTTTTAGTACGTTGAACTTGTCTTGATATTAGGTGCTCCAGCCTCACCTGCATGTGTGGCAGCCATTGCGGCTCTTGGGCTTGCCGGCTCTCGTGAATCTGGGTCTCTGCTCGAGGGCGAAGGTCGTCATGAACGAGCTGCCAACAACCATCCTGACGGTCTTGGTGCCAGCCCTGCGGCCCAGGTTGTAGCAGCAGTTTAGCGGTGTCCAAGCCGTCAACAGCCACGTGAAAGGCGTTTTCTTTTTGCAGGAGAAGCAGCGCCGCGATGATGAGAAAAGGGATGATTCTCCGCCTCGTTGCAGATTGGGACAGAATTGACGCACCCTTTCCGAGCCCCCCATGCTTCTCCCGATATCAGCGCTAAGCAGGTTTAAGAAGGACATTTCAAGGATCTGCTTTACGCCGTCCTATTGCCGAGTTGGATCCTCACTTGGCAAAAGTTCCATGCTGTCAACCTGCTGACTAGGCAGCACAATAAGATGGAAGAGGATTGGATAAAGATAACAATATCCGTTCCTTACACGTCTTTCCAATACAAACCACGTGACAGGTTATACAGATGCGGCTCATTCGTCCACAGGCCGATAGTACGTGTCCCGGAGACTCACGCAGTCAGTGTGCAGTCTCTGAAGCAAAGAGCCAGACGAGGAGCATGTGGAGCTTCAAAGGTGTCATGTGTGGCTTGTGCCGGGATCCAGAGGCGTGGTCTCGTGAACGTGTCGATGATTCACCAACATACGGATAGGACTGCAGGCCATTCAGCCCTACCTACTTGACCACGAACGATGCCTCATCGGCCGAACCGCCAAGTCTGTCCTAGCGTCCGCTGCTCAAATTGTCTCAGACGTTTCTCATAGGGGCTTCTCAGAAGGATTGCGCCACGCAGGGATCCGCGTCGAAGGCCGGGTTGTCATTCGCTGAGAGGGTGACGGTTAGAAGCAAGAAGCAACTTGCAGATGCGAATGCGGGCGTCAAAGGCACGGGGTAGTATGTAGATATCCGATTTCCCAAGTAACTAGGCCTGGGATAGCAATAATAATCATCAGGCCCCCCAGCAGAGTCGTTCCCGTTGCATCTACGGTATGTGGCGCTTACCACCCGAGGTCGAAACCGTCATGAACCCAGGATACATGCGAAGATGCTGTCAAAGTTCTTGGGCAGCTTGAAGCGAAGCATAGAGGCCGACGACGAGCCAGAGCGGCGAATCCGGGCTCTCCCTGCCACGTCCGAGGTCAAGCGCCTGTCTCTGGAGCTGCAGTCTCACAACGGGTCTCTTCTTTCCACTCAGAACCCGATAGCTCGAGGTATCAACGCCGTTGCTTCCATCGCCTACAACCAGCTGGGCTCGACATACACGGCTCCGGTCACGGCAGAGTCGGGATCCAACGTCCACCTGGGCAATGTCACCAACATCTACAACGGCGGCTGCGCTCACGACCTGAGCACTGAAGATGACGAGGACGAGAAGACGCTGAGAGGTAGATGCCAGTTGGTAATCCTGTAGACGAGACACCTGGCTGATGGAGGCACAGACTGGGCTCACAAACTGCAGCATGAGCACATGCTCCGTCGACACCACGAGCTGCACAACGTCGCAGTCGCCGCCGGAACTTGCCAGTGGCTCTTTGAAACACAAGAGTTCGCGGACTGGGACACAGCCGCAGTCCAGGATGATGTCCTTCCGACCCTTGTTCTGGAGGGCAAGCCGGGATCTGGAAAGTCCATACTCGTCAAGACGGCCTTTCAGCGCTCGCTCGCCGGCGACGCACTTGAGAAGCAGCTCACGCTGGGTTTCTTCTTCAACGCCCGTGACGTTGTGCCGCTGGGTCGGTCCAGCCAGGGCTTCTTCCGTAGCATCTTGTCCCAGTTGCTGGAAAAGCTGCAGCCGACATCCGAAATTGTCGATATCGTCAAGCAGCTGCGATCACCCAGAGATGGCGAGTGGGATGTGCACATGCTCAAGCACATCGTCACACAACTGTTGAACTGCACCAGAGGGCAGCGGACCGTCCTGTTTCTGGATGCCCTGGACGAGTGTCGCAACGACGAAGATGACCCAGACGCCATCGACATTCTCGACTTCATCAACGGACTCTCGGATACGGGTACCAATCTCCGGGTCTGCATATCAACCCGCAGCACCGTTGACTTTGGCGCAAATCTGCTCTCCACAAGTGTCGTTGATGTCAAACAGCACAACGAGGCAGACATCCGACGCTATCTGGACGAGCAACTCAAGAAGGTGCGGCTCCGGCCAGAGTTCCGGCAGAAGCTGACCACAGTCCTCTGTCGGCGGGCCGCCAACATGTTCCTATGGGTCAGGCTCGTCGTCATCCGGATCAAGATGCGGGCCCGCGCCTCCGAACAGGAGATTCTCCAAGAGGTCGAGGCGACACCCACGAAGCTGCACGACCTGTTCGGGACGCTCCTGGACAATGCCGCGCGGAAAAGATGCGACGAGTCCCTTGCGCTCTTCCACCTCACCCAGGTTGCCGTGCGACCTCTGACGTTGAGCGAGGTCCGGTCAGCTCTCGGCCGCTTGAGCTCGTCTGGCAACCTGGACGGGATGCATCGGGCAAGCGAGCTCCCGGCTTTTGCCGACTCAGACAGCCTCCAGGAAGCAATATCCGGAGAACTCGAGCGTCTCAGAGTGGATGAGGAACTCCAGTTCGCCGACCGCATCCACGCCCTTTCTGGCGGTCTCTTGGAAGTGTCCAGCTCACCCACATCGCCAGTTCGCCATGAGAAACCTGACCCAGGGCATCGGAACGTGGTTCAGTTCATCCATCAGTCGGTCAGGGAGTTCCTCAGGGACGGAGGGCTCGGCACTCTGGACCCGGCGCTCGCGTCGGCACCGGAAGCTCGATCCCACCTCTGTGCGGCCAAGTTATGCATGGAAATCGTCGACACGCACGAAGCCTCGCAGGTTGCTCGCAACGACGAAGCCGCTCTCCCCCCGGAACTGGCATTCCTGGCCTACGCAAGCCAGTTCTGGACCTTACACGCTCGGAAAGCCGACGCGGTCATGGACGCGAGCTTCGAGCCGCCGACCAAGTTCACCTGGTGCTCCGACCAGAGCGGGCTCGTCTTCAAGCTCTTTGACAAGTTCCACAGCACCGCGTTCTACACGAGCAAGGACGACATCCCCAACCGCGGCCACCTGAGGTGCTGCTTCGACGGAGGGCAGTGCGACGCCGGCTCCGACGTCCGGGACTGCCGGGAAAGCCTGCTCGTTCTCCTGGCCACCGAGGGCTGCGCCGCTTTGCTGCGGAAGCATGCCCGAGCCTGCTCGCGGGGTGTCGGGTGCCACGGCAACCGGCACGTTCTCGACAGGGCCTTCTTCTTCGCCGTTCATCGGGGATGGAGGGAGGCGGCGGGAGCGGTCTGGGACCTGGCGAAGCAGCAGCAGGGCATCGAGATGAACGTGGACATGCTTCACCTCGAGGAGTACACCCCGCTCTACATCGCCTGCTTCAGGGGGAAGACGGAGCTGGTCGAGATGCTGCTGGGTCTCGGGGCGGACCCGTTGGTGGAGTCGGAGATGGGCTACGAACTCCCGCTTCTCGCCGCCGTTGCGCAGGGCTATCTCGGCGTTGTCCGGATGCTGGTCGACCGTGCCAGCAACAAGGAGGAACTCCTTACCCGCAGGAACAGCGTAGGCTGGACCGTTCTTCACGAAGCCGCGGAAGCCGGTCACGTTCTCGTCCTGGAGGAGCTGCTCAAGATCCTCAAGGCATGTGGGCTCGGCCGTCTCGTCCTCGAGAAGTCGGCAGACGATGAGACGGCCATGGACAGAGCAGAGGGCATGATTGAGGATTTCAGGGAAGGGTGCGGCCCACTATCGGCGGTCCGACTGAAGAGTTTTCAGCGAATTGTCGATAGGCTGGGCGAGTTCAAGAGTGCTATTGGGTAAGAACTGGGACTTTGGCAAGCTGTGAATAGCCTAGCAGTCTGTAGCAGACTATCGTGGCTTTACCATTCATCAGAAACATCATCTCGGAGTCCAACTGCCAACCCATCCTCCCGGTCGTTGCCACGTCTTCTGTATACGTGGCATGGTCCAAGTCTTCAGCATTAGCACAAACTCGCTCACGAGATTCCAGCATATCTGCTGACCGCCGCAACAAGAGAAGATGGTCTTCATCCTGTAATCACAAGGTACTTCATTTCGTCATCTACATCCTCAACTCCTCAACGGCTACTACCTCATACATAGACGAAGAGCACCATCACCGCAACCAGCAGAACTAAAACAGACATCTTGAGGGGAACCGCGTTTGCACCGACACCACTTCCAGCACCACCGGCTGAGGTACTGGCAGCGGACCCAGCAGACGTCGCCGCCGATGAAGACGCAAGACTGACCGTCTGGGCCGCTCCGTCAGCAGCAGCAGACGCCGCGGCTGTCCCCGTGGCCACCTCGGCGCCGAACGTGTTGGTGCCGGAGGCAGTGCCCGTAGGAACCGTGTACTGGTCCAGCTTCCCCCAGGACGTGACCGTCGTGAGGAGCGTGAGGGTGTTGCTGAAGGCTTCGGCATCGTCGCAGTCGGACACCCTCTCGCCGTCCACGACCTTGTAGACGTCTGCGTCGCAGGATCCGAGCGTGGAGTTGTCGCTGCCCGGGTATTCCGCACTTTGGGCGTCCTGCGTGAGTTGTAATCGTCAGCATCAGCGCAAGGTAGCCACTCAAACCGTGGGCATAGCCATCGTCCGCTCACCTCCACGTTGGACGCGGTTCCCTTCCTTCTCGGCTTGACACACGACGCCTTGCACGACCACGGCATCCGCTGAAACTGCTTCGGCTGGCTAAAGGGCCCGTAGCCGGAGGAGTAGATGCAGTCCTCCAGGCAGGAGATCTTCTTGGCCGAGACGCTCTCGCAGCAGAGGCAGCCGATGAATTTTTGGTAGTCCTCGTAGGGGCAGCGCAGGAAGGCGTCCTCGGCCCGGCACGACTTGCAGGCCGGCAGCCTCGAGGCCACGAGCAGCAGGCCCCTCGGGGTCACGCGCAGCAGGCCGTCCCCGTCGTTGTCCATGAGGCGGAGCTTGTCGGCCGCCAGCGTGTCGCTGGGTATCAGGTCCAGGGAGTCCACCCTGCTGCCGGGGGCCACGGTCCAGGACAGGATCTCGTTGGCGTTGCTGTTGGCGCACCCCATGATGGTGTTGAGCGTGTTCCGCTGGAGCAGGCAGACGGAGAGGCCCCAGGCGTCGGTCGCGAGGTCTCGGCAGTCGTAGTTGTACGTGGCGATCTGGGGGTACTGCGTGGCTGCGTAGAGAGCGCAGCTCAACGCGGAGCCGGCTTGGGAGGCCGCGAGCAGTGTGGGAAGATGCATGGCGGCAGAGACTAACACGATGCTGTTTGGTGACAAGTTGAAAACTCAAGACTGGTTCAAGATGGCCATGGGAACGTGTCTCCCGTTATGTACTTCAAGAACCCGATGCCCAAAGGGCTGAACACGCAGCAGACCTTTCCAGGACACCAAGGGTCTCGATCCAGGGACCGGGCCGCTCCCTCTACGAAGCGCAGATATCGCTGTGATCGAGAAGTGATGCCGAGCAGACATTTCCAAAGGACAGTGGAGGTGTGGCAGAGTTCTCGGAGCTGAAGTCCAAAACGGGTAATTTCGTATAGACGAGGATCTCTCCAGGCTGCCACCAAACCCTTCTCGCGGCACTGCGCCAGCACAAGGCTGTTGCAACCTACCCTTGCCGGCATGGTCAGGACTAATGCAGGTCTTCAGTATCGTGGGAATCAGGTTGGATATCATGCCATCGACTTAACGCAAGGGGCTGTCGATGAGGAGACTCCAAGAGGGGGTTTGGAGGCTAGCGATGCATCGAGGCCCGGCGCTTGTGATGGACCCTTGCAACGATATTCCAGTATCCGAACGAGACCTCGTTGAGATGTCTCATTCCAAGCCCAGCCGAGATTGGCGCGGCTTGCCACTGCAGGTCTCGTCTCGGTTGCCTGGAAGTGCCTTGTTTGTAATCGTTTTGTCAACTGGTCTCGTGCTACAACTTCATCCAAGAAGGAATCTTTAAACGTTCTGTAAGTGGCCAAGTGCTCGTCGCCGAGGTCTCCCGACGATCACCGAGACGTCGACATGAACCATCTGGGGCAGCCCGTTGCCGCAGTCGCCTTCACTGCCATGGTTGCTGTCCTGCTGGTTCTCTTGGTGCGACTTCTTCAAGCAAGGTCGACACATCAGCCCGTCAGGAGCAATACAAACAGAAGAACTGCAAAAGACATCACTTTGCGGATCGACGACATTCCTGGTGAGACATCTACAACGACGTTGGAACCGAATTTACAGTCTCTCGGCACCAAACACTCACTTGAACTGAGAGAGACTCTGAGCACTCTGCGCGTCTGCTCGCTGGCTAGGAGAGACGCCCGCTTCGCCTGCGCCACCGTCATAGTCAGAACACGCCTTGCCGACACGGAACTGCTCACAGAGCTCCAGAGTCTTTTGAAGGCCAGCGGGTTTCGCTATCGCTGCGACTGCACCTTCTACGGCATCACGCCTCTCTATGAAAACGCCTCGGCCACGAGCACCACCACCTGCGAGTAAGCGTCCCAACGTCTCTTCTCACCAGTCTCGTGTCCTAAATGGACTATTCTTGTAGCGTCGTAGCTGTACCTGGTCTCGCGAGCCACGCCATTGGTTCGTGGAAGGCGCCAGGTGATAGCGACGTCTGGCTGCGTGATTGGTTGCCCGAAGACATCCCCAACATCCGAGTAATGCTGTACGGCTACGACACCAAGCTCTTGAAGAATGACTCTGCATCTTCCATTGAGGATCTAGGCAGACGATTTCTGGAGAGTCTGGGAACTTTCAGAAAAAGCACCAACGTCAGTAGCCGTCTGACCTATGGTGTCTAGCAGGGCCGCATCAAGCTAACAAAATACAGACTCAAGAGCGGCCCATCATCCTAATAGGGCACAGTCTCGGCGGTCTACTCATTAAAGAAGTATGTAGTCGTCTGCTTCACCTGGAGAGAGAGATGCTAACACTTCCAAGGCTCTGGTCCACTCGTACAGAAGTACCGGCCTGGGGCCTACGTACAACTCACTCCATCAGTATTGTCGCGGAATGCTGTTCTTCGGCGTCCCCCATCTCGGTTTGCGCAACGACGCGCTGCAGTCGTTTGTCCAAGGGCAGCCCAACGAGGCCCTGATCACGTCCATCGTCGTCGATGACGAGTCTGAGCCGTCGCATTTCCTCGCCCGCATTTCCGACGATTTTGCGACATGTTTCCACGGAGAGACTCGGATCGTGTGCTTCTATGAGCGATGCCAAAGTGCCAAGATTGAGGTGAGACAGACATTGAGCTTGCTGCATAGACTTTGCAACGTGCTGATCTCGAGAAAGCAGATGCGGGATGGCAAGCTGAGCAAAACCGGAGGAAAGGTGTTGATGGTGACCAAGAAGTCTGCCACAAGCACCGGCGTGACAGGTGTCTCTGAGAATGATGTAATTCCATTGGAGGCAGATCATTCCGGCCTCGTCAAGTTCGAGTCCAGAGGCCAAGATACCTACTTGGTTGTGAGAGAACGCATTAGATGTTTTGCAGCCGCCGCAAAGGATGGGCCAAAGTCTTGTGAGTATCACCTCGAACTCGTTTCCACCACGCTAACCAATCTTCAAGATGATGCAAAAGACAGTCGAGGCGCTTTCAGGCACAGCTCCAGTGGGGGGACCGTCGTACGTCAAGAAGGATCCCAGTTCGGTGGTCAGATCATTATGAATGGGGGAGCCTTGTCTCAGGGCAACCTCTCTAATGTGTACAACATTCGTCGTTGAGCACTGCTCGTAGATTGGTTAGAGGCTCACAACCGGGTGAAACATCTCATCACTAGAGACTTGACACCGTATACCGTTTATTAAAATGCTATAACCCCATCAACTCCCAGCTTCGAGTGGCCAGAGCCATGTTCAACGCTTGTGCTGAGTATATTGGTCCCCTAGACACGAGCAATCACACGGTCTCAGAGATCCGTTGGTCATCAAAACGCTTCTATTCTGATCCAACAGGCTCAATCCCTCGGACACTTGAAATTACTGGAGCTCGGAGAGGTGTGCCGGATTGCGATTCCAAGCCGACGATTTCGCGTCACCACCGGCCGCTGGCTGTGACAGAGTTGCCTGTGTCTGATTTCTCCTTCTCTCGCGCCAAAGCAGGAAACCGAGGACGCCAATGGCCAGTAACAGCGGCACGCCAACTCCCACTCCCACTCCGACGGGCACCGCAGCACCAGTGGGCCCTTTCTCGCCCGTCTCCGTCAGCGCGCACGTGGGAGCACTCGTGATCGTACGCGTCACCGTGACAGAGCCTTGAGTATCGACGCTCCAGGTAGAGGTGGAGGCGGACGCCGAGGCGGCAGAAGTGACGGAGGGGCCCAAGGTCAGGTCGGCTTGCACCGCAGTGTTCATCATGATCCTGGCTGGATGCGTAACCCCAAAGATGCCGCTTTTTCGACAGTTCTCCACACTCCCGCATGCGTACAGGCCGTTTCCGCAAGCCCAGATGCCGTTGTGCCTGCTTATGTCTGCGGGGAAGAAAAACAAGTCAGAGAGAGAGAGGTATGCTTTGCGGAAAGTGAGTCCGGGGAGAGGCTGGAGGACACGGCATTTTCCCTTACTTGCTCCGATTATCGCGTTATTATCGCAGTACCTTGGACAGCCGTCCGCCGCGTACTCGGGATCGGTGCAGCCGCCGCGGTACACGGTCGAGTCGCTCGACGCCCAGCAGAGACCGTTTGTGAGGCAGTAGTCGTTGTCGAAGCAGCACCCCGCGGCGGTTTTGCCCGCAGGCGTCGGACATGCTCTCAGGCCCAGGAATTCTACCCTGTCGGGAAAGTAGCAGATCTGCCCGGCGACGGCGGCTATGAGGAAGGTGATGAACCGCATGGGCTTTCGTGACATGGCGGCAAAACCGATGGCCGGCGTTGGGTGAGGAGGAAAACGGGAATGACTTCCTCATGTCAGTAAGGGAATTAGCAGCACCTTGAATATCAAGGGATGACAGTGCCCAAACTGAACGGCTTTTGTACGACACGAGGCTTATAGAGACGGTTTGCAGACAATGTCTGGGGCTGGCTTGTTTCTAGACAGCACAGCTGCAAAGGCCTACGTTTGTTCGATGTGCTACGTATCACGAAAGGTATTCGGTCTGTTGTCAGTACCTCGTAAAGTCCCGCAGTCCATTGACATGTGCCAAATGTTCTCTGAAATCGTCTGGTCTGTAGATGTGGCAAAGTGTCGAACGAGAAGCGCACATTTCCTCAGCTATTCCAGCGTAGTTCATGACAGATAGAAAAAGTGCTGTTTAGCACACGATCGAGAGTCTACAAACGGCCGTGATCTATCGTACTCCTATACCCAAACCTCGGCCTTCTCAGATGAAACTCAGCAGATCCTTCTTTGTTCTTTCAGGCAGTTCCCAAACTCCTTGCTTCTGTCCCGCAACCCGACCAGCAGACGCTGTACTTCTCCCTTCTTCCTCCTCATCATCGCCAGGCTCAGGATACTTCTTGAGATTCTCCAGCGCCCACACCATCTCGTCCGTGAGCACGGGCGGAGCGCGCCCTTTACCCCTGAGCGTCGGCAACCCCGCGATGCGATACAACCCCGTGAGCCACTCGGTGGTCTCGCCGTTGTCCCAGGGGATATCGTGGAACTTGCGCCGCTCCCGCTCCACCAGCTCCTCCCTCTCCCTCTCCCAGCGCTCCTGCTCCTCGACGGGGGGCAGCGCGACGGCGTTCCTCCCCGCGAACAACCTCGCGAGCGCGACGGCCTGGTACTCGAAGCTGCGGAACGTCAAGACGCGCGGCATGCCCACGATGCCGAGCGTCGCAAAGTCCTGGAAGAAGGTGTGCCAGTACGTCTTGACGAGCTTCCCCTTTGCGTAGTCGTACAGCGGCCGCTGCCTGTTCGCCTCGCTGTTCCAGAAGGGGTACGACGCCTTGTAGCCGGTGCAGTAGATGACGTGGTCGACGCCGTCGAGGTACGAGTCGTCGTCGAAAACGACGCGTCCGCTGGGCAGGAATTCCCGGATGATGGGCTTCCAGACTTGGCCCGGCGGCGGTTCTTTGCCGTCCCAGCGGGACTTTGTCCGGCGGGACTGGTAGACTGGTTCGGCGGCGTGGCCGACGAGTTCGGCTGTGACGTCGTGGCCCGACGCCGAGTTGCCGACGACGACGACCTTTTTGCCGGTGTAGGGGTGTGGGACGCGGTAGGTCTTGGAGTGGACGACGCGGCCGGGGAATCGCCTGATGTAGTCGTCCAATCCTTTGACTCGGGGGACCTTTTGGGTGGTCAGTTCGGATGAGCAAGACGAAAAGAAACACTGAAACGGGGAAGAAGAAAAGAAGAAGAGTGAATGTGAAAGTAGCACATACGTAAGGGACGGAGTAGTGTCCATTGGCAAAGATGACAGCGTCAAAGATCTCCTCCCACCACACGTCAACATTGCGTGCGGCGTCAAACTTTCGAAGGGTCAAGCGCCACTGCTCGGGCCTATCGGGAGCCGGAATGCGAGTCACATCTTCGACAGTGGTGTTGAGCTCAAGATTCTTGTCTGTCCTGTGCTGGGAAAAGTAGTTCTCGATGTACTGACGCGGCACCCAATGCGGCGCGAATGGTCCGTAGGCGAACCTCGAGTCAGAGAAGGACATGGCCACATCGGGGACGTTGGTCCTATGGCCGGTATTAGCACTCTGAAGTTGGGAACCACTCGAGAAATTGAGGACTCACGTCAATGTCTGGTAGATGGGCGTCTGGCTGAAGCGTTCCTGTGCCGTGCTATGCGGCTTGACCTGCGGCAGCGCCGTTGGGATCTGCAGCGCCGGGTCGAGCTGGGGCGGCAGCAGACCCGGCTGGAGCGGGGGGAGCTCGGCCGGGTTCGGGTCGTAGATCCTGTGGAGCGTCAGCGATCCAGAGGTTCCGAAGATGGTGTCTCTGATGTTCGGCAACCTAGGATACTCACCATGTGCCACCGGCAGACTCTCGTCTCTCAAACACGCGAATGGTCTCAAAAAACTCCTCGGCTTTGAGAGCAGCAGCTGTGACAGCACCTTGAAGCAGGGAAGGCAAGTCAGCAAAGCAATCTTACTACATCTACCAAGCGCACAGACGCGAGATCCATAAGATGGACGGCTTGGCTTTGTTCAACGTCGGAAGATGTGAGTTACCTGCAGCGCCGGCGCCAATGACGGCCACCGACTTGATCTTTCGTTCGCCGCCCATAATCGAATTAAAGCTCAGGGCAGGTTCCAAGCCAAGTAAAGCAACCGGATCTTCAATTTGCGCAGCTGCAATGTCACCAAGGCGTCACGAGTACAGTATGTCTCAGAAAATAAATAGAGAAGCATTCCCCCAGAGCGAGGAGCCTCAATACCGAGTCACGCCATGCTCATTTGTCATCTGTCGGATGGTGGGAGGGGAAACTGGGTTGATCGGAGGTATTCGCCATCTGTCGCCATCCTCAGATGTGATTTCACCATCGATGGCATCACGTGAGGGCGGGTGTCACTCGCGGCACTTCTGAGCTGTTGTAGATTGGCTCAGAGGTTCGGAAGAGGCACGAATGTGCGCAAGCAAGAGTGCAAGGATTTATTATAAGCTTGTTACATCTTGATATTCACGTATCATGGACAAGGGTTCTGTGGCACTGAGTTGGGCGGCATCTTCGGAGGTTGTTGCACTGATCACCGGCAATGAGTCGGGGCGTCGGAGGCATCCACTCGCCGACGCGCCGGACCGGCCGGCCGTTTCTGACGGACCGTCAACAACAGCTTGACCACGTGCCTTTCCAACACGGCAAACTCTACATCGTGCCGTACTTCATCTCCGAGCGGCAATTGGCAGCATCCTTTGACAGCATGTTTTGGCAGTATGCTACAGCTTGCAGAGGCTCAGATAATCTCTTCAAGGTTGGTGTACGGATTCGTGTGGAATGTCATACAATTGGGCTCAAAACCAAAGAAAAAATACAATCAAAAGAAAGAAGCCAATATTGTCGTCGAAACTAGAACTTGCATCGATTTCAACTCATACCCTTTACGGTCCTTCTATTCAGACCATTGGTGGACTTCTCCTTTTTCCTTTTTTTTTTCGTTCTGCGGATCAAGATTATGCAAAAATATCGCGTTGTACGTAAAGGAGGTTGTGACGAGCTTGGTCAAACGTGATGCTTGCAGATGATACTGGGAGTTTCAACTGATAATATTTTTCTGGTTTGCTATTGCGGATTTGTACGGCGAAAGGTTGTCGTGAGTGAGAGGTGTGAAAACGACAGCAAATATGCATCAGCCTAGACGTCAGTGTGAATGTGGCCTCTAGGCGTTCTATACCTGGCATTTGGACCTCTGTAGACTGGCGTAAACACGGATTCTGTATGGCTGTTTCGCTGTTGAAATATTGTTCTATGACCGCAGAGGGAAAATGCCAAGAGCTCTCCTTATCCCCCATTGCGGAGCGTTCGAGAGCCTTATCTAGGCTTACACTAGACCTCATCTGGCTACAGACCCATTTTACGTACCTACCCTATTTATCCGTACGCTCTGGCAGTTTCGTTGGAGGGACCTTCCCTACCCATAGCCTCCAGCGTCTGTGGTCTTGTAATGACCTGCTATGTATGGTGCTGTAGAGGACTTAGGCCAATCCGAGGAGCTCCTACAGTAGTAGATCTTCAGCCCACATACAATATCTTCATAATGTACCTCGTTTGACACGCTAACGACTTCCCAAATCTCATCAACTTCCTGTGAGTCAATAGAAGATCGAGCAGGCCAGGAGGGCAACCTCGAACCCCAACGTCATATCACGAAACAACGTGTGATCAGACTAGAACTTGCACAAAACACAGCACAGGATACCGCAGTATCCTTCATTCCATTTCATCTATCTACAAGAATTTCCATCACTCATACAGCGATTCATACGCGTGCCGTCAACAATCATTACAAGAGAGCATCTCCCAAGATTCCAATCTTCATCCTTACCCGCGCTTTCGTCCCGTGATATCAATTGCGTCAAAAACCCACACAAACAAACTTACCTCTCTTGCAACTTTTCTGCAAAAGGAGTGAGAGATGTGAGACCCGTAAACGCCAAAAAGCTGCAAGTAATCCGATGCCTGCGCGATTCGTAAACCATGCGCTAGGCCAGGTGATTCGGTAAACGCGTCTCATCGACGGAAAGCGCTGCTGATCTTGCTCCCTCCGACACTACTTCCCACGCTGCTCGAGATGCTGCTAAACTTGTCGCTGACCTTTTCGCCAAAGCCGCCCATCCACTTGGGCATCTTCAGGCTGATTCGCACCTGTCCCTCGACAATGATACCGATGAGGTTCAGTATGGCGTAGGTTCCTGAACCGAGAGCACGGAAGACGGCGAGGACGGCGACGGCCCAAAGGATGAAGGCAAGGTAGACGTTTTCGCCGACACCACGCTCGCTGTAGGCCTCCGACACGGCCATGGCGAGGATGGCGTTGGCAATGAGCCAGCTGAGAACCATGTACGTGCGCACGCTCTTGTAGTAGTCTTCCTGCATCTGCGCGTCCGAGATGCCAGGGGCCGGGACCTCGACGCGGTCGCGGAGGTTGCGGAGGGCCTCGTCATATCCAGAGTCGATGTCGAGCTGCTCCGAGGGCATTTCCAGCTCGACACTGTTGCCCTTTCCGATGGCGCCACCGAGGTCGGTCTTCATCACGTTGTCGCCCTTGGTTCCCCATGTGACATCGTGCGTGTTGCAGAAGGCGTACACCTGCAGGGTGCAGATGTAGGATGGGAGCAGCATGAAGTACTGGGCCGCGCTGGTGAACATGTGCCACGGGTCGAGGTACAGAAACGACATGAAAAAATATAGACCAAACGTCGAAAGTAGCGAGACAATGATGTTGGTGAAGACGTTATTGCCGATGTGAATGTCCGGGTTGTCTTTCTCCTTCAGTTGGCGGATGATGATGTATACGGTGGCAAAGGTCGTGTAAACCATGATGATGCTGTACATGACCATGCTGAAAAGGTACAGTTTCTTGGCACCCTGAGGACGATTGCCGAGGGAAAGGATGAACTGTGCGCATATGAGCAGCACGCAGATGTACCGGAGGATGGTGAAGATGTAGAGGCCGACGTTGTGACCAAACGGGTCCACGGTGGGATCCGACAGACCTCCCGCAATGAAGTAAAAGGTGAGGTAGAAGTTTGCCAGGGAGAAGTAGGTGAACATGAGCTGCAAGAACTGGTAGACGAATTCGATGTGGAGAAGGATCTTGCGGGCCAGCGTATGGTCCGTCGTCCAGATCTGCTTAAAGTGCACCAGAGAGTACACGGCTGCGAAGAAGGCACCGTTCAGCCAACGACGTCTTTGGGAGATGAATTCGGGAACAGAGTCTAGCTAACGTCAGTTGTTGTCTTAATCACGGAGTTGAGCTGCTTACCTGGCACGTCCGTCTCACCGTGGCACCCCTTGACGTACTTCAACACCCAGCTCTCGCCACGCTTGGCCACGAGTTCCCAGCAGAGAATACGATCCTCAGCAAGGTACATGTTGGCGGTGAAGACGTCTGCGTGTTGACCGTGCAGTGTCTCTCCCTTGAAGTACTGGCTGAGGGGGCCATGGCCGGTCTCGTCGTTCTGCAGCGCGTGGTAGCGATAGGCACTCAGGGCACCAGGCAACACCGTGATGTAGCCGAAAATCGATTCGAGCGGCTTGTCCAAGATGTTGGACATCTTGTACTCAAAGTTCTGAGAGGCGACGAGAGGGTTCAGCAAGTTTGTCCCGAATTTTCCCTTCATGGCCTTGATTTCACCACAGGCACCGGCGACGTTTGAATCGTTGTCAAAGGCCTTCCAGAGATGGTATAAGGAATTTCCGCCAGGACGGGTTCCGACGTCAAGCAGGATACAGACGTTCGGGTTGAGCGCCTTTCCGAAGGCATTGAAAAACCACCGATGAGAGTTGAGCTTCCTCTGGTTCTTTTCCTTCAGGCAGAAAATCATCTGGCAGGGGACGATGCCCTTTTCAGCACCCTTGAACTTGAGGTCCGAATCGAGGGAGACCTGGGTGGTGTACTCGTAAACGTGGGCCTGCACAGCCTTCTGATTGACGAAGTTCTTGGCGATGCCATGCTGGTAGACTCCCATGGCTGCGAGAGCGTCGAGAGTGCGCGGGTTGATCTTTTCTCTTCCGTCGGAGACGATACAGACCACGATCTTTTGCCACCCCTGGTCACCCCAGGTGCGAGACTTGGAGCGCGAGCAAAAGTGGGAAATGTTCTTCATGACGGCGTACATGGTCCTGGTGAAGTCGAACTCGTTCTCGTTGTACATGGTGACGCAGATGAAGACCTCGGTCTCGCGAGCGGTCTTGCCGATGTTTTGGCGGAGCTTATATCCTCGCTCGACAAAGTCGTCGGGGTCGCAAGTGACGGCCGTGTACCTCATGTGGGTGAACTCGACCTCGTCGCGGCGGGGAAGGAAACTGTAGAGGATGGTCGGGATCTTGCACTCCAGGACGAGCTCTCCGTTGATGAGCTGGACCTCCTTCTTTGACACTTGGGGTGCGCGAACGCCTCTGCGCTCCTGTGCTCCGTCTGGCGCGGGTCCATAGTGCTCAACCTTTTCGCTCAAGTCTGTCTCGATATCTTCCTCACTGAGCGTGGCCTGATCTTGCGACATGTACGACTCTCTCATGGGACGGGTCTCGCTAATATCCGTCTCGGGTCCAAAGACATCGTCGCTGTCGTGAAGCGGAATAGACACTGTCGCGTCATCGTGGAAGGCAGCCGAGTTGCGGTTGGGGCCGGTAGAGAAGAGCGGTGCAGGCGGGAGAGGTCGTCTCGGGCTTCCTCCGTATCTCGACGAGGGGGTTCCCGGCCTCGGGCTGCCATTGAGATCGGCTGGCTCGTAGATGCCGGAGGGAGGCGGTCTGCTAAAGTCTGACGACAGCCGCGAAGGACTCCAAGTCCGGGTCGGAGACTGGCGTCCCGACTGGTAATCGTACGGGTAGTCGTCCTGATACTCCTGCTCGTAGGTGCGCTCGTACTCGCGGGCATAGTCGCGGCCCTGGAACGGAACGTAGGTCGAATCGGGCGGGGGCATGCTAGGCGGGTTTCTGATGGACGAACGATCGGACATGAAGGACGCGGCGTAGGAGCGTCTCGACGACTGGGGCCTATTGACGTCTGTCTGTGAGCTTGTGCCTGTACAATTGCTTGTGCTGTTATGACTTTCGTCTGACAAAGGAGCAATAGGAGCGCTTGAAGACTTGCGAAACTCTTTCCTGCGAGGAGACGGGCCCTCTGGTATGGTCGGGAGACTGTCCCGGAGCTCTGCGTCTCTGCTCTGGGTCGACTTTCTCCTCCGCTGTAACTTGACAGTGGTAGAGCGCGTCGGCTTGGATGCAGAGGTTGGAGCGTCACCAGGGTCGACGACTTCCACACCAATCTTTGGAGCACGTGAAGGCACCGGAGTTGAGGGTGACTTTTGGGCCTCCTCCTGCTGCCTCAACGTGTCGAGATGCTCTGGGGTCGAGATCACCGGGTCTGCAGCGCCTGACTTCTTCTTGCGCACTTTGAGCGGAGGCGGGAAGAGGCTAGACGACGACTCGGGTGTCTTGTGGTACGCAGACTGAACAGTAGAAGACGGCGAAGGAAAAGCAGTCGACAAAGAAGAAGCAATCGGTCGAGAAGTAGCACTACTGTCGAAAGACTGAACGTGGGCGCTGGAAGCTACGTACGCTGGACGAGGGCTGTGTGAGTCCTCCACCGATGTCAAGAGTCGAATGGCGGCGGGGTTGCCAGACAGGCCAGTCGGGGTGTCGTCGCGATCATCGTAGCCCGGTAGGCTGTAGTCGGGCGGTCGTGAAGGAGTGTTTGGATCCATCTCGGCGGTGGTGGCTGTATGCGCCTGTGGGTTCCTCTGACAGATCGTCTAGGTAATATGAACAAGATGTCTCTTGGATGATGCCCACTGTCTCGAAAGAGCCGGCGCCGCAAAGGACGTCCTGGTGCTGCTGGGGTGTACACCAGTCTCGGTGGTGATATTTGGCGCAAGTCTCTAGTGCTGAGGCGTCGAATCGATGAAAATGGACGCTCTCTGGTGATGTCGCCAGGAACGTATGCTCGAATAAATATGCTCCAATCTCAACGGCGCAAAAGCAAGGTAGCTCTGCGATGTGGATGAGATCGATAAAGAGAGATGGGAAAAACAGGAGCAGCTAGACCACAGAGTCGCAGAAAATGGAGAGAAAGCTGGGGGGTTGGGCTCGGTTGATCATGTACGTAAGGCCAGGCGCAAGGCAGTGCAGACAAGATGCAAGTCCATCCCCAGCGCATCCGTCAGTGTCGAGGGGCAACAGGAACAGGGCAAAGATCGGGGAGTTTTCTGGTTGACTTGGAAGGAGGTTGGCACAGCAACTCGGTACGTATCTAGGTACGTACTCGCAGTCGTGAGGCGCGTTGCATGGGCGTCGTGTGGTGAAGTGCGCCAGTCAACAGGGGTCTGGGGTGCTACGGGCGGGACCGTACAGGGGTCGTAGCACCTGATGTAGGCAGCTACCTAGGTACTACGCCGTAAGCTGGGCGCCTGTGGAACCGCCCTAGCGCCAACAAAGCGCCTATGACTCCACTGAAGCCCGCCCTTCCAAGGTTCGCCCAGATGCTGAGTGACCCAGTATCCGTCTGTTCCTGGACCATGCGCCGTCACCGTTTGTCCCGAAACGGATGGGCAAGCAACAACACATGGGGGAAAATCCCGTCGATATTTCGTGATTCTCTTCGTCGTTCCCTTGTTGGTTGTATCCGTCAGAGCTCCGCCTACGATGCACCTCTGTTGGCTGTCAAATATCGTTCCGTCTGTTCCTGGGGCGCAACGTGGCCAGAGCACCGAATACAAACAGACCCCGCGGTCTGGGTGCGTTTCTTTTGATTTCCATCTCCGTATCTACGCAGCAACGTGACTCCCTGGGTAATGTGGGATGGAGTCGTCTCCATGTCTTGGGCGATGCTATACGGAAGATCTACATCGTGTCCTTCTTGTAAAGTGTAATGCAAAAAAAGCTCCGTGGTGGCCCTGTCTCTATAATCTCGTTCCAGAGGCCCGACTAGATATTCCCCATATCAATCGTAGATCTAAACAGCATCATACCCCCCAAAGCTCCCTCCACCGCCCCTCATCCCTCCTAAGAGGCCCAGCAAGCCGCCCAAACCTCGCCGGCAACCCCTCATTCGCCTCGGGCAGACATATCCACTCTCTCACGCAGTCCGGCACCTCCTCCTTGATGTGACTGATGCAGATGAGCGCCTGCTGATCCGTGAGGCCCTTGACCCGGACCTCCCCGGCCTTGGCGACCGAGCTGTCGATAATCTTCTCGCCGCTGTACGTCTTTTCCTCGCCCGTCGCCAGGAACAGCATGCACTTGTCCCTGACGGCGTCGTCCATGCCGCTGAAGGCCTCGTCTAGGACCACCACGTCGGGGTTCTTGATGACGGCGCGGAGGAGGAGGGCGATGCGCTGTGCGCTGAAAGAGAGACCGCCGAAGAGGTAGTTGTCCGCCCAGGCCAAGTTATCGGCCGTGGCAGTGGCAGTGTTGCGATGTCCGGGGTTCAGTTCTGCGGAAAACCAGCGCAGAGTAGCCTCGACTTTGCCGCGTGCCTCATCGTCGAGCTTGGGCACAGCCTTGAAGGTGTCTGCCCACGCATTCTCCAGGACCTGCCGTACGGTCAGGCTGCGGGGCATGTGCTGGTGGACCTCGGGACTCGAGTGGCCGATTCGTGCTTGAATGTCCCAGAACGTGAGCGGTCGTTGGCCGGAGCCAGCTTTCGGCCGTCTGCTTTGTCCGAACAGTTTGATCGGCAGCGAGTACGTCTGCGGGTGGTCGGAGCAGAGGAGCGAGACGATGGTCGTCTTCCCCGAACCGTTGGGTCCGAAAACGCCCCATCGCTCTCCTCTCCTGACCGTCCAGATGAGGCCGTCCTTGGATCCGGAGGAAGTGTCCTGGGTCCAGTTGCCGAGTGCAATCTTGCTGCCGTACCGTACCTGGCAGCCGTCCATCTCGATCAGAGGCTCGCCAACCGGTGTTTCCGGGGTGCTAATCTCCGGAGACGAATGGTTCGCCGTGAGCTTCTCCCTCTCTGCGTCATCAACGAGCCCGCTGCCCTTCACACCGCCAGCAGTAAGTGTCCTCCCCATCTCGACGAGCGAATGCACCGGCATCTTCTCGTCCTCCACCAAGCCACCCTTCCACACACCCCTCACATACTTCCTCAACCCCTCCAGCACAGCATCCTTCGGTCCCATCGACCCGACCTGGCAGTCGTTCCTCAAATACACCAGATGCGTGATCCAATCCGGCAGGGGATCCTGCGGCCTGGCGCTCAGCACAAGTCTCGGGCTCGCCCTCTCCGCCAAGCTCTTCAACAAGGGACTCAACGACGCAACAGTCGGCGGATCCAACCCCATGAACGGCTCGTCGAGCAGCAGCACCTCGGGCGTCGTCAACAGCGCTCTCGCAATCCTCGCCCGGCGCCCCTGTCCGTTGCTGAGGAACGCCACCGGCAGATCGAGCAACTGGTCCAACCTCAGATCACTGACGACCCGTTCCAGCAGTTCCCGCGACACCGCGCCCTCGTCGGCCTGGCGCTCCAGGGTGTTCAACTTGGTATTCCCGATCAAGAAGTCTCGTAGCGAGAAATCCGTATTCTCCCTCCTCGACTCGTACCTTGCTGCGAGGTACGCGCTCGTCGCGGGGCCTCCAATCGCGCCGCCCTGTTCGCCGTCGAACCCGACGTACTGTATCGCCCTGCTCGAACTTCGTAACCGTGGCGGGACCTCTTCGCTCGAGAGGTAGGGATACGAGCGTGCTCTTGGCGGAATGGCGAGGTGCTGGCCTCTGATGACCTGCAGCAACGTGGTCTTGCCAGAAAGCGAGGGCCCTACGATGCACCAATGCTTCTTGGGCCCATCTATGGCGGAAGATATCTCAAAGTCGAGTTCGTTGAAGAGCGGCGGGTTCGGCGTCGCGGACTGCGCGTTCGGATGGCGGCGGTAGAAGGTGCCGTTCGCGATGCGAAGAATCGGGGCCGACGAGCGATTGGGTAGCCGCATGATGCAATGTTAGGCAGACGATTCGATCAATTGAGCATACGACACTCGCTCCTCATCGCACAAGCCAAATTTGACAAGAGATAAAAAATCTCCTAGCCCACGTCGTGACTCAAAGAAACCATCCACCCGAGCACCCCGGACTTTCGTTCCAATTAACCAACGTGATTCACTGCGATCTCGGTCTCGAGCTCCGTTCCGTCATCGACCCCACCGTCTAGACCCACTGGAGCTCCGCAGCGCGGCCGGGGCTTTATCTGCGGGAAAGAACGACAGGGGGCCGCGCCTGCACGCTTCAGCCTGAGCGTCACGTGCACCTTATCTAAGCACCTCCGAGCCAGGGACAGCAATCCAACGCAACCAAACGCCAGGCGGAAAGCTCCAGGCACATCACCAAGCGCGCAAGCTCTCGAAGCATCACCCCGTTCAAACCCAACACCGACATCCAACTCCTTCGCAGACTCTCTGTTCGACTCCCAAACCCCAAAAATCTGTAAACCAACAAAACAAATCCACAGTCTTCAAGATGTCGGTACGTTTTCAAACACAATCCCACCTCCCACCACTCCTCCCCTCAAGCTAAACATGCCCCCTCCTCCAGATGCGAATCGTCCCCGCCGCAAACCACAGCACAACCTACGCCGCCGGCGCCGCCGCCCCCTCGGCCCCCGGCGTGCACGACACCATCCGCGCCGGCCTGGGCCAAACCGCCCTCGACGCAAAGAACAACCTCCCCTCGAGCGCTCACCCCCTCGAGGCCCGCCTCAAGAACTGGGAGGCCACCCAGGAGGCCATGCGCATGGAAACCCTCCGCCGCACTTTTGGCATCGCCGAACCCATCCGCCGCCAGATGGAGCTTAAGATTACCCAGACCGGCGAGTGGCGGCCCCTCTCCCTCGGCGGCCAGAAGCCCAGCGTCCACGAGGAGATCCTTCGCGGCAAAGACACGAGCTGTACGTGGGAGGACGTCTACACGGGTGACGAGAGCGTGGGCATCGTCGGCATGCATGACGAGATGGAGAAGAAGCTCAAGATCTGAAAAGGCGGACGATGGAGGGAAGTTTGGTGGTGGCCGGCAAGACGACACAGAGCCTTGGTGGTGAGGGGCGGATGTAATACTACGACACGCGCTACGACAAATTATAGGGCGCGACTGCTGAAGAACATGACCATAGAACATGGCTAGACCACGCGGGGCACATGTGAACAGAATGCGTTCTACTATCCTATGGACAAAGGTACCCGGTGAGGCTGGCGGAAGCAACGGAACGACAAAAAATATCAACACGCAGCTATGATACGCCAAGAGACTCCTGATTCCCCATATCGTCTTCGCTCTTTGAAATACGCTCGATGGGATGTCGGGCACGTTGTACGACACCCTAAATATGAAGAGAAAGAAAGATCCCAAACACCCAGCCCGGAAGCCTCACCAGACCAGCCAGCCTTTGGTGGGCACATCTGAAAATGCATGCAGTTATTGGACCCGTGATCCCGACCAGGCCCCCGCCTCTTTATCGTGTACCAACGCAGGACGCCCGGGCCAAGGTTTTTTGCCGTACGACCTCGCCTCCTGCCCGCCTTTCCATGCATGTCATTCATCCCGTCGATAAGGAACGGAACTTTGCCATGTAAAAGAGTGCTGATGTGAATAACGCTGGATGGATGCCGTGCCGTCACTCATAAGATTACGCAGCACCCGCTGCCGCCTTCCCGGGTCCGGCCGCTAGCCGAAGCCGATTTGCTGCCCCCCTTGGGCTCCTCCTCTTCAACAATGTCAGCAGGGCGGACCGTCATGTGGACGACGTTGGCGGTCTCGGCGCTGAAGTGGTATTCTGGTAGGAGTTAGTGTGCGTCTCCAGGCTCAATTGGTGAGTAACTCACGCTTGAGCTGGTCCTTGTCATCCAAGAGTTTGCCAAAGTGAATCAATCGTATGCTGCTTGGGCTAGCGGGCTTCGCATCCCATTCATCACGCCACTCCCGCAGGATTAACTCCTTCAGGGTGTATACGCTGATGGTAAAAGGGTCCTTCTTCCCAGCCTCGGTCAGTCCTGGCACGCTCACATTCCTCTTCGTCAGGTACTTTTCGTCGAGCTTGTACGGATGCCTGGCACCTGTCGTCAACAACAGGGTGATGTTGCAGACGGGACCCTCGTTGGGCGAAATGGTGACGGGCTGCACTTCATCCACTGAGGGGCCGATAGCCAAGGAGTCGTCTTGGCTCTTGGCCACAGAGGTGGGCGCGGCCTCCTTCTCCTTGCCTTTGATCGAGGATTCGTTGGTACTTTCACCGGTCGTTGTTGTCGTCGTTATGGGTTCGGTCGTGATGATTTCTGGCAGTATCGGGGCAGAAGCGGTACTTTTGCCCTTGTCTGTTGATGCTGCGGTAGACTTGTTGACTGTGTTTGCGGTCGTATCGGTATCGGGTGATGAAGTTTGGGGGAGGGTCGTCATTGGGACAGAGTCGAGATTCTCTGCCAACGAGGCATCGCCCTTCTTTGGGGCCACTTGACCGCCGGCGCCGCTCATATTGGTGTCGGTCGGTTTGGTATCGGTCATTGCGGACTGGGGAGATGGGGGAGACGGAGCTGGTCACGGCTGGGCAGGGCGAGCCTCTGAGAAGGTTACAGGCTCCTGTCCGGACGTGATGGAAATGAGGGCGGAGCGATTGCTCAATTCATACGGCAGTGGGCGCGACGGGTGAATCGAGGCGTATTTCGACAGAGTTCAATGCCGGAAGATTGAGAGTGTAATAGGGAGAATGTGTCTGTCGGCGGATGAGACGGTCAGATTCAGGATCGGGGATGGTACCAGTTGGCGTTGGAGAGGCGTAGTGTTGTGCCAGTTGCCAGGATGATGGTTGTGAAGATGACCAGTGCATCCAGTGCAGCGCAGCCCAGCGAGGTGGGAAAAAAGGAAGGAGACGAGAGTACGGAGTAGGTACAGAGCACAGAGCACAGGAAACAGACTGAGGCAGGTCGGGTAAGTAACGGGATTGAATGGGAGCTGCGGCTACTGAGGTACTGGACTGGCCCTGGTAGGTACCTTGTCTTTGGTGCCAGGTACCTATGTTACCCACCTACCTGCGAAGCGTTAGGTGCCTTGCGCAGTGTGTTTGCTCAAGTTGCTCTGGCTCCAGAGATGGTCGCTAGAGGTGGATGCTTCGGCAATAAGGCCGTCTTCCTGGGCTGGGGCCACTAAAGGTGACGAGGTGGGCGGGTTTTAGAGTGGACGAAGGCGAGAGGTACGCTGAGTACTAGACCAGGTACATCGTGAGTACCGCCACTGCGCTGAAGGAGAGAAGGCAAGAGGTTGAGAGCAAGAATGGGCGGAAGTGCCCCGGGCGCTGTGGTGGGTGCGTCGCGGTGGTGGTCGCACTGCTGCTGCTGTCGAAATGAAGCACACAGCGTACCTTTTGTCGAGTGCGTCCAAACGAGCTCGAGATACCTACCTACCTACCTTGGGTCGAACGAAGGTGGGCACCAGGTTGGGAAATAAGGCACTCTACTGACGTCGCACGCTCCCGTGTCTCCTGAATGTGAGGTGAGGTTAAATTGTGTTGCCAGAGGCAGGCGGTCAAAGAAAGCAGGGCAGGCTGGACAGGATCAGCACGAGAACCGAGCATGGTGATGCTGTAATAAGGTCGCAGTGTACTTGATAGAGATGGCATGCCGTAGTATCTCCAGGCAGATCGGACCTTTCGAGTCGTGCACTCTGTTTCGTACCTGAGCTCTTCCAGCCTGAGGAACAGAGCGACTGGTAAACAGGGCACACGCATGGCGACGGCGATTGACGGCGATGAGAATCGGCAACAGAGACAGGCCGGATAGACGGTCAGGATTGGCTGGGTTGAAGTGCAGAGGAGAAGCAGCATCAGAACCGGTATTACGAGCCTCCTTCCTCTCAGCCAGTCCACACATCACTGTTTGTTTTGTTTGTAACCGGCCACCACGACACAACTCATCGTCTTGCGTCTTGCTGCAAGCCCTCGGTGGTTAGTCTCTGTAGCGGCGCAAACGACTGGTAGGCCGAAATGGCAGCGAGACAGCGAGACCACGAGCTATCGTCCGCGTCAGGTGGCTGACGATGGCTGGTTGCTAACAAACGGGGCTGTAGTGATTGGAGATCAGGACAATGGATTCTCTGATCGGACCTAAGATGTGTCTAAAGTTTGGTCAGTATAGTACAGTTTGCTACGGATACCTATGTTCGTTTGTGCTGAGTTGCCCCTTTTCTCACGCCTTTTTATTACTCTCATCCTCGGGAACCTGCATCTTCGACGACGCATGGCCCTTGATTGCCTCTTCGTATATTTCACTTGTGGATAAGGCCCCTGAGGCTGAGGTTCCATGCATGACTTGCTCTATCACGACGTAATGAATCTTTTCACAAGTTTCGCGAACGGGAAGCATGCAACAACTCTCGTTCCTGCCAAAATTCTACCTAGGTATCTCCCTATTCGGGGCCTCCCGAGGGATTACAGGAAGGGCCTCCCCGCGTAACCCGAGGGGCAGGTAGAACGGCCCACCAAACAGAGGCCGCTCCTTCCCCATACACAACCATGGCAGGTGCATCCACTCCCCGTCCCTCCCCAGAAGGAGGCCCTGGGGCCCTTCCTTATCCAGGTCACGGTCAGCTCCTGGTCCACGTCCTTTCCCCATCGGATCGGGTGCTTCCATGTGTTCCACAGCATCGTGAGTGCCTCATGCCCGCAGCTGATACACGCAAATCACCTTGGTACCTAAGTATCAAGTACACATCTACGTAGTACTCTGTGGGATCATACGAAATTCCCTGCCCACTGGCGATGTGCCTGACAGCCTCTTGAGTGGTGCCATGATGTTTTCGTTGCTAACCTCACTCAAGGCTGGTGTGTCCTGGCATGCAGTGGCGAGGTGGGGAAGAGGCGCCATCTCTGGTCTTACACCCGGCAAGCACCAAGAATGTCACTTCCCTTGGCCGCGGTGCTCTCGGATGTCTCCTCTGTGATGTGACAAGAGCTAATAGGCAGGTACTTCGCATTACAATTACTGAAGCACTTTCCCACTGCAACGCCATCGTGAAGGAGCACTAGAAGGATCGAATGGAAACAGCGGCAGGAAGCGGAGCCGTGTCGGCCCAGGCAAGTCATCCGCACGAGGGGCCAAAACATCACCCGCGTCGGTTTGCATCACCAAGGCACATATTGCCTTAGCCGGGCCACGCCAGTTCAGTCCACAAAACACAACCCCATCTTGCCCTCTCTTATCGTGTCTACGTCTGCGCCAACATCTCGTGTGTCAGGGAACAGCCGGCTGGCCTTCCCTGTACACCGGCTGGGCATCCCATGCTCCCACCCTTGGCCACCCCGATCAATGCCTTCAACGTGGGTGATTGACACAGAGTGTTTCATCACCTCTTAGACGCTTGCGAGGTACGCATCCTTGCGGTGGCAGTCGATAGACGCAACTTCTTCCAGACGGAAATGGCCACAGATGCTTCACCGCTGGTGTTTCTGTTTCTTCCTCGCCGCGCCACCAGCACCCGCCTCCGCCTGAGGTGTGTCTCTGTTTCTGAACATGGGACCAGAGACCGACCACACCGCCGCTGCGGCTTCCGCACGGAGGCTTCCTTGGCTCGCGGGGACACGCTCAGTCCTCATGTTCCTTCTGTCGGCACGCACGAGCTCCGCTCTGGAGCTTATGTCAATCAGATCAAACTCCAGCCTCGAATCCTTCGCTCCAGATCTGTCAACCTGCAATCGAGGTAGAGGCATTGCACACAGAATGTGACTGAGCGAAGAAGAAGCTGGGATTCTTGGGCTGGGATCGGCCCTCGCCCCTACGCAACACCGCAGACAGACGAGCAAGCGTCGTCCAAAGCCACAATCCCCTTCTCTCGGACCCAACGCATCCAGCAAAGAAACTGCCCGCAGGTTTGCGGCGTCGTGGCTCGAAAATAGCGCCGTCCAAGTACGGTCCCATCCCAACGGAAAAGGCGTCCGAGGTCCCAGACCGTCTGTCAGCTAGGCCCGCAAGCCAGTCGCCTGTCAGACCCTCATCGGCCTGTCTTAAACTGAGGTGTGAAGATGAATTGTTGCACAGCGCCAAACGATTAGGTACCCTTCCAGTGCCTTCCTCGTAGCCTCCTGCTGCTTTCTATGCCCGTCTCGAGTCGGCCAGCTTTTCAGCACTTTTCTCAACGGGCAACGGAAAACGTCTCAAAGGGCATCACACCAGGTGCTTTTCCTCGCCAAAAAAAAAAACTTGATGGCAGAACGAAACCCGGCAATGCGAGACTTCTGGGCTTGCGTAACGCACACCGAATGATCGTACTCCAGAGAGTAGTGCAGCACGGCCACATGGATCGCAACTGGGTCCAAATCGCGGGGAAAGCCAACTGACACTGGGGAAAAGCAAGGCCGCGCCGTTGCCCTTCCACCCATTCACGCATCTGCCAAAGCAATGCCCGCGCCGAGCATGCCAAGTCCAGCACACCATCATCGTCCAGAAGCCCGCAACGCAACTCGTGATTCCACCAATTCTCAGCTGCCGTCTGTCGCAATAGCTTGCAGTCTGGAGTCTGGGGTGTAATAAGTGTGTGCATGTGCAGGACAGCAACTGTCTTCGAGCCAGCCCAGCCCTTCAGCTGCGAGCGCCGCTGACTCTTGGTAGACGCTAAAGAATTAAGTCATCTCCCCAGATCTACGCAGTAAGGGTAGTTTACACTGCGAAGAGTAAAGGAAATCTACAAGTCTTTAGACTTCCCGTCTGGCCCGCGCCCAATCTCCCTACCGTAGCACCCTGCAGATTCACGGAATCTTGTCTCTGCGCCCGCTTCAGATCTAAAATCGTTCTTTGTCTGAACTTCCTTCTGGTCGCTGTCGCTTCTTAGCGCCGCTAGTATGCAGTGAAGAACTCTGCGGGACTCGAATGCCGTCACTCCGTGGCATTCTCAGTGGCATTCTCTCTGCCATGCATGGTGACCTGGCGATGGCGACGACGGACGAGGTCTTCTGTTGGAGGCAGGTTACTGTATGAGGATATCATGTATTCTACAACACATCTACAGCAGAGAACAATCCCCCCGCATTAACGCTCTGAATATGCCATCCCACTGCCTCGTTACAATACGAGCAGATCCCCATTATTTCCCTGCGCGGGCTGCACAATCTGCTGCGGCGCGTGCTGGTTGACCACGTACCCCGTTTCGTAGCCCGATGTGTCGCCGAACGAGTCCCCTTGCTCGATGCGCATGGCCGCCATCTGCTGCGGTCCGATGCTCGAAAAGTACGCGTCGGCGTCGTTGACGGCCTGCGCGAGGTTTCCGTTGGCGGCGGCCTGGTTGTTGACGTGCTGCGCGTGCATGTTTGCGTCCTGCGCCTGGCCGCCCATGCCCAGCATGCTGAGGCTCTTTTGGTTCTCGATGGATGTCGGGAGGAGGTGCTTCTGCAGCGCCGGCGAGTCGATGAGCTTCTTGGGCCGCGCGGAGCGGAACACCGTCTGCACGGGTTTGAGGTACACCGTCGCGAGCGTGCCGACGTTGAGGCACATTTCCTCGAGCGTCGCCGGGTCGAGACGCTCCGATTCCGCCGTGATGGCCGGCTTCTCGCCCATGACCACCTTCTTGGCCGTGGCCATGTCCGTCGAGAGCAGACGCCAGTACATGTACGCGCGGTCGCGGAGGTCGGGGTTGTCCGTTTCCTCCGTCGCCCACTTGAGGACCTTGGGCACCAGCTCCTGGCCCTTGGTCGGTCTCTGGATGAAGAGCTTGACCGTGGCGGTGAGCAGCGCCAGCTGCACCTCGACCGGTTCCTCCGCGAACGAGTACAAAAAGTCCTCGAGGAGGGCGTCGCTGTTTTCTATTCTGTCGGCGTACTGGCCAATGACCCACACCATGGCGGCTTTGGCCTCGGGTTCATCCAGGGAGTCGAGGTGCTCGCAGAGCGTGCCGATGATGGACTCGTACTGGTTGGGGTACTTGCGGAAGATGTTTCTAATAACCACCGTCGCCTCCTGTACGATGTACGTGACCTTGGTCGCGACCAGCTCGAGGAGCAGGTTGATACACTGCCGCGCCGCCGGCTCGATCTTGATGGCGAGCTTTCCTATGGCCCGCACAGCCTTGCGCACAAAGTGGACGTCGATCTCGGTGGCGTACTCTCTAAGTTCCGTCAGGACCTCGTCGATGTTGTTCTCGTTGGCCAGCATGAAGATGAGCTCCAGCTTGGTGACCTTGACGTAGATGGGGTCGTTGTATTTGCAGAAGAAGACGCGAATGTCGTTGCGCAGCACTTCCGGCCTGCGTTGGAGGATGAGCAGCGCATTTCTCAGCGCAAGATACTGCACCTCGGGCCCCTTTGCGAGGAGGGTGACCAGCGGCGGCGAGAGCTTTTTGCAGAGTGTAGTGATCTGTCTCTGGTCGGAAATGTAGTTCATGAGATAGAGAATGACGCGGATACATGTGAGAACGACGGCCGAGTTGGAGTGCGATAAGCGCGGTGATATGCGCTCGGCCAGCAGCAGAGCCTCTCCCGTCTCCTGCGGGACATATGACATGAGTGCCTCGAGGATATATGTCTGACCCCATCTAGGCTAATGTCAGCACGAGTACCACTACCAGCCCCGGCCTCACAGCACTTACTCTGAGCAGTCGGGGAGAATTGCCACCATCTTGGACGCGTTGCTGTAATCGATGGTGAGCTTGATCGCGTCGCTGCGCTCCCAAATGTCCATCAGGGCGGCCAGGGCGCTGGCGACGACGGTGGGGTTGTCGTCCCTGAGCAGCGTGTTAAGCCTATCAATTAGGTCGGATCCCTCCACCATGCGCCTGTCGTGGTCGTAAAGCTTCGCGACGCAGTACGCAGCTGTTTTCCTCACATATGGGTCCGAATCCTTTAGCATGTGCTTGACGATTGGGACCGTCGCTTCGACGAATTCTCGGACGTGGATGTAGGACATTGTGCGGAGGGCGAGCGCTCTGACGAGAGGATTGTGGTCTTCCATGTCCTGTTCGACGTCAGTAGTCATTCTACGCCCCAGATGTGCTATGGCAAACCTGTTCCAACACTGGAATCGCCTGTATCGCAGTCTCGGGTCGCATCCTCGCGTAATTGACGAGGAACAGGAAACACCTATTCGACTGTCAGTGCCGGTCCGACATGCACTGCCCAGAAGCCGAGCCTCACATCTTCTTGATCTCCAAACTCTGAATCTGCATGCAGTTGATGATGTCGGGGAACAGGGCCACCATGTCGTTGTTGCTCATGGTCATGTTGGCGACGATCTTCTTGAGGGCGATCTTCTTGTTCGCATTGTTCTTGTCCTTCTTGCCGCCGCTATTGAGCTCGAGCCGCAACTCGGCTACCTTGCCCTTGGGGTTTGTCAGTGGTCTGTTGAAGTGCGCCGGTGGAGGCACGTAGGCCATGAACATGGTGGGCGGTGCATGGGGGAGTGGTCGACGGTGGCGCTAGGGAAGAGGGCGGGTTTGCGATCGAGTCGCGCAAAGGCTTTTATACGTTTGACACGTCGCCACGGGTGAAGAGGGCTGAGCTTGGGTACGTGTAGATCACACAAATATCCAAGACCGAGGCGTCCTGCTCAAGACGGTCATGACAGGGGTTTGGGGTACCATGTATGTAGGTGTATCACGATGAGGTTGTCCGACAGTGCGCCGGCAAGCAGATTGCAGTAGACAAAGGAAGCAAAGCTCACCCTGGCAAACAACTTGGAGTCTCCTCCACTCTGTGCGCTCGACATGGTGACGACGTCTTCTCGACCAAGTCTCGGCAATCGGCGTGGTGGTCTGTAGCGCGAGCTTCCAGACGGCGTCCTTCTGCACGCAACTCCAACAAGCTTTGCCGGTGCTTGATCGCGTGGTGGTGGGCGATGGCACCGCAGAACCCCTCACGCCCAGCTATACGAAAGAGGATGTGTAGTGTTGAATCGATTGCTTCCCCAGCCTAGGGTCGAGCTACCCAATGGGATTGTGGTTGCAGAAAAGCTGGCGGGAGGCCGCAGGTTTCCTGGACTCGCGTGTCTTGGATGGTGGGAGGAGTGCAGAAGTGCGAGTAGCAGAAGGATGTCACATGCGGCGTAGGGGCCGGGGTTGGTGGGATTCGTCGCGGCGAGCCAATCGAAGGAGTTCTCGTGTGATAAGACGGTCGTTGGTCTGTATATCCGATTGCTGGGCTGGGTTTGGACCACCTCTTCTTCAGTAGATCGGTCCGTGAGGATGTGAGAATTTCGGTCGACGGCGACTGTGGACGGGTTTGTTTGCGGGAGGCTCGTTGCAACGGGGGTGGTTTTCGCACAACGTAGCTCGTCGTCGTTCGTCTTCGGCTTGGTCCTCACGAGCGGCCTGTTTTCGTTTCCAAATGGAAGTGTTTAAAGGGGAATGTTCCCATTAATCAGTTAGCGAACGGTACAGTAGGCGTTGGGGGTCCCACGTCTCAAGCTCCCGCCGTTCCGCCGGTAGTGGAGCAACAACTCGGACCCCCAAAGCACCGACTCAGGCTCATTGGTCAGCAGCTTCCAGCTTTAGAGTGGATGGCTAAGCGAGACAGACGCCTCGCGACTCTCTGCGGCTGTCAACCGCGCGTGTCCATGTGGAGACCTTCTTCCAACGTCGGTCGTCGACTCGTCGTCATCTGCGCCTCCCTCAATCGAAGCCTTCGTCCGTTCTATCGACACCACAAGCTGCCAGCACCTGATCGTCCGACGCGACTCCTCGAAAACAGCTACCGAAATACGACATGGCTCAGACCAACGGCGTGGTCCCTCGATGGGTCGCAGATCTTCAAGCGCCCCCTGCCGCGAAGAACAAGGTGTCTGGCATCTCGGACCCCCCCGGCTACCCATCGCAAGCCTCGTCCAGTTCAAAGGTGGGATTATGTCGCGCGATTTCGCAATGAGTCTTTTGCTGACACGCCTTGCAGAAGCAGAAGGACCAGAAGATTCAGCCGCGCAAGCAACAATCGCCCGAGGAGATGGACACGTTGAAGGTCAAAAAGGCATGGGAGGTCGCCCTCGCGCCTGTCAAGAACTTGCCCATGACAGCCATCATGATGTACATGTCCGGCAACTCGCTCCAGATCTTCAGCATCATGATGGTCTTTATGGCCTTCAAGAACCCGCTCGTCGGTCTCACGGCCGTCAACCAGGCGTTTGAGAGGTTCGAATCCGAGACGAACAAGGCAAAGATGCTTCAGGTTAAGCTTGCCTACGTGGCGATGCAGTTTGTCGCGCTAGCTTTGGCCGTCTGGAAGGTCAACTCTATGGGCTTGCTACCGTACGTGGCGCTCTTGCCCAACGCGCGACGTTCGCTAACACGGCACAGGACGACACGATCAGATTGGCTTGCATGGGAAGTTAGGAGGGAACCTCTCGAGTCCTCGGTGGCAGCGTTATAGATTACACTAATTTGAGCTCGAGCTGCCTCTCCCGGCTGCAACTTTCTTCGTGCCCTTCTTACTCAGGTGCGGGTTCTTGGTCGTACGCCAGCTTCCTGCGGTTGCGTATGCTTGCCCGTGATTTTTCGTGGACTGTGGATTCTGCGGTGTTCCTGACAGTAGATTCACTCCTTGTATGTTGTTGAAAGGCTCACTCCTTGGGGTTGCTGCCAGCCATCGGTGCATTGGGTCTGCATAATCCCAGGAGGGTTCTTCGTTTGTCCCGACAGCATACCTGACATGTGATGGGTCCGACCAAGACCGGTGGACTGTGACATCCGTGGCCGATGGCTCCTTCTCTTCTCCTGAATTGAGGTCCCAATCGTGTGACTCTTGAAAATGGGAACGGTCAAAGCCCCCCAAAAAGTGCTCCTTATTGAATTCATCATCCATGGGCTTGGACGACGGCTGTGACTGGATGTTGCCATTGGAAGTCTCTTGAGTCTGTATTCCCGTCATGTTGATCTGTTTGTTGTGGCGGGCCTGTCGGGACATCAGCCAGATGCTATGGCTGTCACGGCCTGGCTGCTGGACGTACCATTTTTCTTCTGTTGTCGGTAGTAGATTGCAAGGTTGCGTGTGGTTATCAAGTAGACACTGGTCAACTAGAATAGAAGATGGCTTTTATAAGTGGTAGTCGTGCACCTTGAGCATCGCTCCTCGATCACAAGCCAAATGATCTACCTGATCAGCACTATAAGCTTAATTCACCAAGCGGGGAACACTGTACTGTATTTCGGGATGCTGCCTCATCTGGCTGACCATTCGCCCAAGCAACTGTTTACTTTCTTCCCCAACCGGCATGGTGCCGACTGTCCTGTCTTTCCGATCCAACCTGCCAGGCCGCTGTCTGACAGCTACGTCGATCACAGCCTGACTGGGAGCTCAGCTCTCCGGCCGGGTACCACGTACAGACGAGATCAAAGCAGCGGGCATCCAGCTTCTCTGGGTGTTACTCGGATCCCAATTGGCTGCCTTGTTGGGGGTCAAAACACCGAGCTTGCGATTCAAGAGACATGTTTTCCCCACCCTTGTCATTCCAGCCCCTGAGCCGATAACACCGTCGGACCTACTCCGTACACGAAACGAGCTTTCAGGCGAGGCGGGGTCTAGAAATATCGCGTGGAAGCTTCATTCTGATATGTCTTAAGCATAGGCCTAGCCAGCTCAACCCTCCAAGTCCGTCCCCATGTCTTGCCTGCCTTGACAGCACCTAGCCGATCCCTTGCATCGCTATCCATCAGCCGCGCCAAACCTCTCCATCTGTCAAATGCTGCAACACTCTGGAGCCATACTCTTACATGTGCTTGCCGTTAGCATCTGAAAACGTCGACTTGGGGCATCGCAGGAATTCCAAAGGGCCCTCGACAAAGAGTTCCGTGTTCCTAGAGCCCTCCCTTCCTGCTTCTCAGGCCTCGTATTCCGGCTCGCCTGAGACTGGCGCTCAGGTCGAAGTCAATACGATCACAGGCGCGGGATCGTATGAGACAGGCGGAATCTGTAACTGATGCCAAAGCCTACCGGAAGCCCGCCCACAGCCACCCGGGGCCCTCGAGATCTCGGTATCCCGCTGCGTGACGCTATACGACCAGATAAGAACGTGGATCGAGATGCCGGCTGCCGTCGGCAAACCACTTTCGTACTTGGTTCTTGAGATGTTGTCAAAACATTCACGCCAAAGGTCAGCAATCGGTATCTTCCGTAAAGCTTGTGATTTCAACTCGTAAGTGGAATTATCCCCCGAATGCAGTCCAGACTCCCTAGCCAATTCTTCATCTACCCAATAATCACGCAGACTCTTTGGTGCGTCTCTCGTTCCTCCACCGCGGGCCCCTCGTGACAACAACAAACAGCATCGGACTGAGAACCGCACACAGCGCAGCCAGGAACGTAAACGACCACCCCCTCCCCATGCCGCTAATCATGTACTCGATGACGGCGGTGCCGACGGCCCCCATGGTACACCGGACCAGGTTGTTGGCGGCCGTCGCCGTCGCGGGAGCCTCGGGGAAGAGGTCCACAATCAAGGTGTTCATGATGCTGAAGGAACCCGTGATGGTGAGACCGATGATGCTCTGCAGCACCAACGGGGCCGCCACGCTCGTCTCGACCTGGAGCACCCAGCCGTACGCCACCAGCGTGACCAGACCCACCACAACGGCTGGATACACGGGCTGCAAGCGGGCCTTTTCGATGGGGAACCTGCTGAGGTCGTCGCCTCGCTTGCGGTCAATGGTGAAGCCGATCTTGCGGGCGATGCGCCGGTAGTTCCAGTCCAGGACGTAACCCTGCCCCAAGCTGGCGACGCAGCACCCGGCCCCGTAGGGGAGGTAGCAGAGACCCAGCTGCAGGTCGTTGAAACCGTAAATCTCGCGGAAAAGCGTGCCGAGCGTCGCGGCAACGTCGATGAAGGCGACGTACAGCAGCGAGTTGTAGATCAGGATCAGCGCCATCTCCTTTTCGAAAATGATCTTCACCGCGCGCAGCGGGTTCGGGAAGCGCCACTTCCTCCCGGGGTGTTCCGCCAACTCCCGGTTCTGCTGCGACGCATCTCCGCCCCGGTGCCGAAAGACGTCCATGAGGGGCCGGTTCCACCCCTTGACCGGAACGGACCCGTTCCCCACCACATTCCGGCACGTTTCCGGGATGAAGAGCGCGTACGCCACGAGCCAGAACCCGACGAGCACGAAGCAGAACCAGAAGATGGACGGCCAGCCAAAGTACTGCGTCAGCACGCCGCCGAGCACGGGGCCCAGGGTCGGACCGACGTTGATGCCCGCGCCGACGATGCCCATGTACTTGCCGCGCTCCGAACTCACGGAGATGTCGGCGACCATGGCAAAGCCGAGGGCGATGGCGCCGCTGCTGCCGCCGCTCTGGAGCATGCGCAGCACGAGGAGGGCGGCGTAGGAGCGCTGCAGGGCGAGGCCGACGTTGGCGACGAGGTAGATTGCAAAGGCGACGAGAAAGGCCGGGCGGCGGCCGGCCATGTCGCCAAAGTCACCGAACAAGGTGGGCGAGATGGCCTGCAGGATCATGTAGGACGTCACGGTGAGGTTGACGAGGGCGGTGGTGACGTGCAGGTCGTCGGCGATGGGGGCGAGGACGGGGTAATAGATGTTGGCGGACATGGGCGGCATGAAGCAGGCGACGGCAGCCATGAAGGCGACCCAGCGCTTGGTGGAGGGGGAGAAGGTGCTGTAGGCCGGGCCGCTGGGTTGGCGGGTGAGGGATTCGGGGTCATCTTGGTTATCTGGGGAGGCGGGAGATGGGGTGGGATCTTGTTTCTCGTCGGTCTGGGGCTGGGTGTTTGATGAGGCGGGTATTACTGGAGCTTCGAGGGAGCCTGCGGGTGAGAGAGGTGTCGTGAATTCACCATCTGGGTGGTGTTGAAGCTTTTCATTTTGTCCCATTCTTATCAGAACCGTTCTTCAGGCCAACTTGAGGCGCTTGTGGGAGGATCACCGCAGGCTCACAAAGGTAAGACGAGTGGTAAGGGGTATTGGATTAACACAACTTGGACAAGAAAACCAACACAGACTCCGTACATAACAGCAGAAACAGCTCATGACATGTAAATTAAGACGACAGAAACTTGAAAGCAAACTCCCCAACGACCTTGCCTTCGTACAAAGCTCGTCGACGGTATCCGTAAGCGGAACCAGCTCGGTCTACTCCCGCCCAGGCGGCCATGATTTTATTTCCGCCCTGGATCGCCTCCACCGCCCCTGGAAAACCGGCACGCGCATTGCGGCAGCCGTGATTCGCCCGGTCCGTCCCATGGGCCCACCCGAGTCCGCTTGTTTTAGGAAGTCGAAAACAGCATTGACCGAGACTGCCATTCTGGAACAGCAGCGACGTGCGGTATCGGGGCTGGGACGTTTGAAGCTCCAGCTGACGTGCGAATCTGAGATCTGCGCTGACCCGGCCATGATTCAGTACAGGGACCACTTGATCTCTGATGATGCAACGTTGACCGATACCGCTGTCTCTCGCAGCGGTGTACGGAGAGGTCGTCAGAATTGAACTTTTGATGAGCGTGGTTCAATTCCCACCGGACTAATTTTAAGTGACCGACGTCGCCGAGCCGGCAGAAATTGTTCCCACCGAGACGGAAGTGGATACCTGGCTCGTGCAGTTTGCCGAAGCCGTTGCCGATCTGCCGATACAGCCCCGAGATGAATGGCGCACCGCCACTGGTCCGAGCCGCAGTCCACCAGCCATATATGCAAGGCAAGCCACATTCTCTGGAGGTGTGGCTCGTGCTTTCCTTGCGGAAGCCACGTCATTGGAGAACAGCTTGCCTAAGCAGTACGGATCGTCGTCAAGGTCCATCGACATCCAGCATTGTTTGTTGATTGACCACTACTGCTCGTCTGGCATGCGCTCCCGGGTTAGTCGGTGACGAGACCCTTTTCGCTGCTATTGCGATTCAATTCGGATTGACGAGTCACAATGGATATCACGCCGGTCTTCAACGACATCCTGCGGAAGCGCAATGCGCCCATCGTCACAAATAAGAAGCTCAGCCTCGAGGCTATCGACGGCTTCCTCAAGGAAGCATACAGAATAGTAATTTTACCGCAGTTTCACCTCGTCTCGCTGCAAATGCTAACGTCCGCAGAACTCGCACATCACAGATCTCCACAATGAACTCAAAGACGTCCGACAAGCCTACCTCTCGACGGCAGCGCCGCGGCGACACGTCCGCACAAACACGGGCGGCACAACCAAGGAACCGCGTCAGCTGACGGACCGCGACCGCGAGGAGGTCGACGCCAACGCGAAGCAGATGCTGCGCGAACTCAACGCGAGCATCCGCGCGCTCGACGAGGCGGAGCAGCTGCGCCGCGAAACGGAAACGGCTGTCATCCGCAAGAAGTACTCGCGCGGACTGGGCATGCTCGGCGCGTGGGCGGCGGGCGACGGCGGCGGCGGCGGCGACGAGGGGAAAACGGCGGGGCACAGGGCGGCCGAGGGCGCGGCGCGGGACGTTGGCGCGCACCGCGACGGCGTGCTCTGGAGCCTGAAGCAGGGGCTGCAGCTGTGCGGGCGCACGCAGGGTGAGATGATGGAGGCGCGGTTGACGCGGGAAATGGAGAAGAACAGGAGCGTGCTGGCCAAGGCTGGCGGCGGCACGGCGATGCCCGAGTTGGGTAACTTTTACGAGGCGATGCAGAAAGAGAAGGCCAAGGCGGGGGCCAAGACGGCGACGGCGACGATATTTCCGCCGGACGAGGGCAGCGGTCACGACTTTAGACAGGATCTCACGGAGGAGCAGATCCAGATGTTTGAGAAGGGAAATCAGGATATGCTCCAGCATTACAACAGCACGCTGGACAAGGTCAGGTATGTTTGTCGGCTTCCTGGAAGGCACCGAGTGTGGTCAGTTGTTAACGTGCATGACGCAGGACGGCGGAAAAGTCGTTGTTGGAGATTTCGGAGCTGCAGACGTTGCTGGTGGGCAACCTCGCAACGCAGTCGGCGCACATTGAGCAGCTCGTGGCGGACTCGGAGAATATCACGACAGATGTTAGCGGTGGTAACAAACAGCTAAAGAAGGCGACGCAGCGGCCCAGCACAGCGAGGTACACGTTTTTCGCGTCGGCGGGATTGTGCGCGTTCTTGATACTCTGGGACTTGATCATTTGAGGCTTCCAGCGGTTAATGTTTTGTAAATGGTTGTGAAGCATCGCTGTAAACAGAAGGACACGAATAAAAGCCACGAGGTTGGCATGTGAAAGGAACAGGGTTTAGCGGCGTCACATGCTGGACCAAAGCCAGGACCACGACCAGGTGACGGCTCAATTGAGCCAGTTCAAACTAGTTTGCAGTGAACTGACGATGGTTTCTATTCCTCAAAACTAAGAAGCGTGGGAGGTGTTGGCTCTTGAGGCCGTTGAAGTGGCTTTTTGCGGCGTTTTGATGAAAGGCGGCGGCTCCGTCAGAGGAGCGGCAAGTAAGACACGGAGCTCGTCGGCGTCCTTTGACAGTCAGTTTCAGCTGTCTTCACCAATAACCACGGTACTTGTCGAGCTGTTGCGAAGCGAGCTCCTCATTGGCGCTGCTAACCGCCTTGAGAGTGAAGTGTGCAGCGCATCGGAGGTGCGAAACGGAATGGGGCTCATCTAGATGCTGGAGTAACCGAGGTCGTAATCCCGGTGGGTTCGCTGTTATTCTGGGGGTAACTTTTATGTACAATGAAGCTTGTTGGACGTAGTATTACTGCACGAGTTGCAGGTGTTTCCTTGGACTGAAGTTGGTCGTGTCACGGTGCAGCAGCATATAGCCTTGGGCGAGATGGGACGATCGGCAGCTTCGGGTTTTGCTCTTTACGTTGCCGGGCATCACAGGTTATCCGTAATACATGGTAACCGACTGTCAGACAAGTATCGGATCGCAGAACCAAACCCAGAAAGCCAAAACACTGCGTGAACCATGTGTCGGCTCAAGTCGAGTCGTGTCTGGTGGCAGAGAGTCATGGGGTCCTCGTTCAACCTCGGTCAATGGCTAGCAGTGAGGTCACAGCTGGAGGTTGGGGAAGCCGAGAGGTGGAGGATAAGAGAAGCCACAATCCCCTCGCGCGTAGCATGCGAAAGCTTCAAGGTACATTTGTGCAAAGTCCATGTCCAGATTCCCGATAGTACCCCGACACTTCGCCGATACCTGTTCCTGCCCGGTATCCCGACTCTGCTACCACCAGTCTCTCGTCAACAACACAATATCAACTGGCATCCCCGAGACCGAATCATACTCAGTTTCTCCTCTCCTGCCGCCCAGAAGAGTCGTATAAGATAGTTTCAACCGCCCCGAGATCAGCCAACCAGCAAGGAACGAGCAGCTGTGAGCACCCGTTTGGAGTAACAGGTTACGAAATTCCTGCCCGCAATCGGTGGATACGTCGTCCACCAAGTACCTGATTCTGCATCACCTGGCGTGCCTGGTTTTTTTTCTCCCTCTCAGGGCCATCAGCCATTATCCTTTTCCATCAGCAGCAGCAGCCAGCCCCCTGTTCACCTCAGGTTCCCGATCGTCCGAGCAGTCCCCGTAACGAGGCCCTGCATCAAACGGCTCTCTCTGCAGGTATTCTATTTTCTGCAGCTTGGTGTTTGTGCTGCAACCGCAACCGCACCTGCAACCGCAACTCCCGACACGCGACGAGACATCCGACGAGACAGCCTGAAAGTCGACTTTTACCTCTGTGAGTTTTACCCTCTTTGATCACACAGTGTTTACTCCCAGTCATGTCATTTTTGGCCTGTATCTACCTACCTTACCTACCTATGGAACGTTCCTTTTTATTCCACAAGGCGGAAGAGGTACTTCAGACAAAGAAAGTACTTTGTACACTCAATTCGCGGTGCTTCAAGCTGCTGGAACCCTGCCCATCTGACCACAGACATCCTGTTTCCTGACATCTCAACCCCATCCTCATCCCCGTCAGCGGTACATCTTTTACCTCATCATCCTCACCCCATCGTCATGTACCTACCGCCGCACCTCCTCACTTCACCTTAGCTCCTCAGGTCACCCCTAGCTGGAACATGCCGCCATGGAGGCGCATGTCCGCTTTCCCCTTGGTCCAAGTCCACCTAAGGTAGTCTGGCCTCGGCCTGGGGTTGGGGTGTCTTCCAGGGGAGTTTACGCCTGTAATCGCAGGCTTTCCCATTCGTCCGTCTAAATCGTACCACTATTATTCCCTTGGGTCTGACTGCGATGCCATAATAATAACAACCCCCAGGCTACCCTTTCTCTTGACTCAGCCCTTTCCACGACGCCTTCCCAAAACCACTGAAAATGCCCAGTGACTCCTCGTCATCTTCCTCCTCTACTCCCTCGTCTTCTTCTCAACAAGCCAGTTCTACTCTTTCGAGAATACGCAACATCGCATCCCACATCATGGCGCCCGTATCAGCTACAAACTTCCCGGCCGACACCGTGCCCCAAGCTCCCGAGGACCCCCTCTTTGGCTTGATGAGAGCATTCCGTGCTGACGAGAGCCCGGACAAGGTCGATCTGGTGAGTCGAATCTTCCATGGAGCTCTGCTGTGCCTTGGGAGCTCCGATCGTGACATTGCTTCGCTAACCTCGCCTTCCAGGGAATCGGTGCTTACCGTGACGACAATGCGAAGCCGTGGGTCCTGCCCGTGGTCAAGAAGGTGCGTTTTTGTCTCCCTCCTCCCTCCCCAAAGCAAAGCAAAGCCACTTCGCGCCACCATCGTCGACCCTCGCGGAGCTTCCGGCCGCGTAGAAAAGCTCAGCTGCGTCACACTGCTGATGCACCACTATTCTCGCTGGCTCCCCTCATCCCGCCTCCACTACCAAGTCCCCTGTTTGCGCTATCTGACCTGATCCACCCCCGCTGACCCCGCCATGATGCAACACAGGCTGACGAGATCCTCCGCAATGACCCCGAACTTAACCACGAATATGCCCCCATCGCCGGCATCGTCAGCTTCACCGGCAAGGCCAACGAGCTGATGCTCGGCGCCGACTCTCCTGCCATCCGCGAGAAGCGCACCACCTCCGTTCAGACCATTTCCGGCACTGGCGCCGTCCACTTGGGTGCTCTCTTCCTTGCAAAGTTCTACAAGGGCAACCGCACAGTCTACATCTCCAACCCGACATGGGCGAACCACAACCAGATCTTTGGCAACGTCGGTCTGCCAATCGCCCAGTACCCCTACTTTTCCAAGCAGACCAAGGGCCTCGACTTTGAGGGCATGAAGTCCGCCATCTCCGCCGCCCCCGATCGCTCCATCATCCTCCTCCACGCCTGCGCTCACAACCCCACCGGTGTCGACCCTACACAAGACCAATGGAAGGAGATTGCTGCCCTGCTGCGCAAGAAGAACCACTTCCCCTTCTTTGACTGCGCCTACCAGGGCTTCGCTTCCGGCAACCTCGCCCAGGACGCATGGGCTGTCCGCTACTTCATCGAGCAAGGCTTCGAGCTGCTCATCGCCCAGAGTTTCGCCAAGAACTTTGGCCTCTACGGCGAGCGTGCCGGCTGCTTCCATTTTGTGACGGCGCCGGCCCCGGACGCTGCCGAGACCACCACCCGCATCGCTTCCCAGCTCGCCATCCTGCAGCGCTCCGAGATCTCCAACCCACCGCTGTACGGCGCTCGCGTCGCCGCCACCGTCCTCAACGATGCCAAGCTCTTCGCCGAGTGGGAGGACAACCTGCGCACCATGTCGGGCCGCATCATCGAGATGCGCAAGGTCCTGCGCGCCAAGCTCGAGGAGCTCGGCACCCCGGGTACCTGGAACCACATCACCGACCAGATCGGCATGTTCAGCTTCACCGGCCTGTCCGAGGCGCAGGTCATGAGGTTGCGCGAGGAGGCCCACGTCTACATGACCAAGAACGGTCGCATCAGCATGGCTGGTCTAAACACGAGGAATGTCGAGTACTTTGCCAAGGCTGTCGACAAGGTCGTCCGCGAGGTGTAGTAAGCGTGTGTATGTGTGCCCGCACGACAGACCAGTGGTAGTCTCGGCTTGGGAGGAGATTTCAGTATTTTTTATGACCGTCTCACGACATTTGACGGCTGGATGGACGGTACACGGCAGGAAACGAAAACTAGATTTCCCAGCTCGATAATCAAGATGACTGCTTGTTTTGTGCGCACTCACACTTCTCTTTGCTCTGCTGCTACTGTTGTTTTGCATGTCACTTTCAGCTGTTCTTCACGGAAAGCAACTGTATGACAAGTCTTGTACTGCTTCTTGACGTGCCAGGTCAGTGTCACTGCCATCTGAAATACAGAGAGGGATGCACTGGACTGGCGGAGTGCGGGACACATGAGATGGTTTGAGAACAGATGGTGCATGGAATCACGAGTGGTACACAGAGAGAGACGCTGCGTTTGAGCGCTCGATCCCACCAAGCAAACGTTGACCATCACGTCACCAGATCATCGTCCGCAGTCCACTGACCAGCGGCCAGATGGCCTGGACGAAGCGGTGCATCTAGTTTTGGGGGCAGGCGGTGTTGGTCTCTTGTCCGGTCGCATCGAGTCGGTTGGCTGGAGGTTCCCACGATGGGGATGAATGGCCAGGCTCGGTTCGCTCTCCTCTTCTGTAGGCGACGCGTCGTGCAGAGTCATCACCCGTGTCCGTTTGGCTGTCGGCCCGCTAACTACTAGACACTGTTGGGACGTCTAGTGAGACGAAGCGTTCGCGTAGACAAGAAGTGATTCCCGATCGTTGTTTCAAAGCCCGTCAGCCACCGGCGGCGTTGGTCGTCGAGGGTCCGTCGATGGGATTGGTGGGTTCGGATTCGTCTGCTCGCTTCGGTTCGATTCGGTTCCCTCGTTCCTCCCGCTGTTATCCGCGGTTTATCCCATGGCTCTTGCAGCTCCGACAGTCGTTTTCAGTTCCAAGTCGGTGAACCCATCTTTGCAGAGTCCTTCGCGTCGGGTATAACGAAACGGTCGTGTCGTAAGTGGCGCCCGTATACGCGTTGCCGCAAGTGGAACTCCCACTTTCACAGTCCCTCTCTCACAGTCCAGCGCGGGGAGGATTCTCGGCAGTAGAGAAGGTCGAGCACGTCTACGGGGAAAAGGGTTCATAGAATCAGGGACGACGTGCCGGTTATCTAGTCCCAATGCCTCGTGGTAATCGGCCCTTCTCTCGGGTGTTTACGGCTGCCGCTGGTCCCGCTTCCCGTTGACGCCGGCAGACGAAGAGTGGTGTGCACCCCTGCCCGAGGGTGGGGTTTGCGTCGTGGCGGTTCCGGGTTTTGACGATGATGGCACTGGGGTTTTGGAGGTTGGAGTGTGCCGCGGGGGTTTGTTTCTCCTCGTCGTGATGGGATTTCGTGAAAGGTGGATGAGGGCTTCGACTGTCGATAGTCTGCACCTTAGTTTTCACCCTCTGAATGTCCTCTCTACGAATCTCCGGCTATGCTGATGGTATCCGTACATGAAAGCTGTGTTGATCAGGCTGACCAGCCGAAGAGAGAGGTTCGAGATGACGGCTCATCCCAATCGGGCACGTGGTGGTGTTTCCCCGCAAACATGGCCAATTTGCAGATTGACATGAGACGACAAAATGACAGGATGTCAAAACCCGACAGGGGTTCGCCATGCCCATCCCACGAGAGGGGAGAGATGTTGGAGTCTGCTCCGAGATTGGGGCTGGCACTACACCATTCTTCCCTTCTCACCATGTCACTCATGCTTCTCTCGAAGCCGAATCCTAATTATGAAATGACATCCGACAGCGATCCTTTCCCGCAAAATGACACGAGAAGGGCCGAGCCAAGCACATAGCTGACGGACGACCCAGCCGAAACCATCGTTTTCGTGTCAGATTTGGGGTCGATTCGGAAGGGGGAAGCATGCAGTTCGACGAATTGTCCCCGATTCAGCACCGGGATGGGTGAGACTCTTTCGCCTGGGACACGACGTTGCATTACAGCCGAGTGAGCTGGGGTGGGGGCGGGCTGGAGGTGGCAGAGATCGGCCCACGTCCAACCTCGAGGGCACTCGTGATCAACGGACCCCTTTGATGTTTGGTGATGCAACCAAGGTTCAACTACCACACCAATCCTCATCTGGACGGGGTTGGACTATTGCCAAGTTTCGAGATGTGGGAAGCAGTACGGAGCACTTGTATAGTACCTGCCTGGTTCGCGTCACCGCGGCGCGCCTCAGTCAGACGAGCTCTGAGCAACGATGATGGAGGGACGTGAGGATGTGAAGTTCGGCAGCCGTGTGCTCACGAGCGACTGCAGCGGTCATCTTTTCTCATTCGAGGGTCATTGTTGCTCTCGTCAAGCCCTCGGTTAAGCTAGCGGCTAGGATGCACTCTGAACAGGCTGGGGGTGAGATGCATGTGCCTCTGATTGGTTTGTTATAAGAGTTGCCGTTAGGAACCAGGGAGTAGTGACACACATTCAAACGCGTGCCGGATGGGCCCCAAGTCTTGAGAACGCGGTTGAATCCTTTGCCTGAGGGCAACGGACTTCAGAAGAGAAGCAGAGAAAGCGGAACAGTCCTGGTGACAGCTCGGACTTGGGTCAATACCTCGGCGGTCGACTCGCTTCAGGACGTCCCGAATGACCGAACACGGACATCGCTCCCTTGCTTGGTTCACGAGAATCAACCATTCTCATTCAGAGTGCGATGGAAACCCGCCAAGCAACCCTGGACTTGGAAAAGCAAAAAACGACATCAAGAACCATTACCTCCGTACCATTTCCCCGTAACGACCAGGCCCGGGATCGAGTCCAACCAATGCCTTGCCGTCCTGTCTTCCCCATTCTTGCGGAGTTACCGCACGACACCACCCTTATTTTAAGCCATGTGAGCCGGAACTCTGCCCATGGGGGAGGAGATGCGTTCGTGTGGGGATGTTTGGGTGGTTGGAAGCTTCCCCGCATGTTGTACGAGTCTGAGATGAGCATAGAGTCAGTCCAGTCTCTCAGCTCACCAGAGACAAACCGCACAGTAAGGTCAAGCTTCAAGCTCCTTACCCCAGGCTTGCCCTTGTCGTATGGAGACGACGAGCCCATCACCGCTTCTTCTGACTGGATGGATAAATGCAGAGCAACCACACCCCCGGCTCTCTTGGCCCCGGCTCCTCGGCGATGTGAACGGGCAATTTCATTCGGACCTTCTGCCACCTGGGCGTCGCCTTGCTCTCCCGCCATCCCGCCTTAGCACCAACACGCACCCCATGTCCTGCTTCCGGTACTGCAACGCGGTGATTGTTTGTGCCATGCATTCGGCAGCATGGATTTGGGGAGTTGCAGCAGATATAAAGTAGCATGGTGGACCTCTGTTGTCTGGTGACAGGCGAGCACGACTTTCCAGGACCGAGAATTCGGTAGTATATATCCCCGTGCTTGGATTTGAGCAGATATCTCTCTCTCTCTCGTTAGTCTCAACTTGCACCACCACCCGCTCCCTCTCGCGATACCGAGAGGCCGTCTGATATCCACCTTCAACACTCCCAAAGTCTCGAAAGTACAAAATCAGCCACTATGGTCCAGCTCAAGCGCGCTCAGGAGACCGGGGCCGCGGACCCCATCCTCACCCGCATCTCCGAGGAGGACAAGGTGCCGTGGTACAAGAAGCCGAACCTGCGGTTCCTCTACTTTATGCTCTTCCCGACGTGCATGGGTATCGAGTTGACTTCCGGGTTCGACTCGCAAATGATCAACGCCCTGCAGATTGTGCCTTTCTGGAAGACGTGTAAGCAGCCGACGGACGATCGCGTATAGAGATTGGTTGCTGATGGCGAAGCCAGACTTTGGAGACCCGCAGGGTAGTTTGAAGGGCATCATCGCGGCGGCGTACTCGCTCGGTGCCATTCTCTCGCTGCCATTTATTCCCATCATCAACGATAGGCTTGGACGACGATGGTCTATTTTCGGCGGGAGCTGTGTCATGATTTTGGGTGCCATTATCCAGGGTTGCTCTCAGCATGGTAAGTACTGTATCTATCAAGAAGCCCGCCGAAAAGGGGATGAAGTCTCTGGGCAGCTGACCTGGAACGCGCAGTCGGCATGTACATCGTCGCCCGTATGATTCTCGGTTTCGGCATCCCGACCTGTATCGTCTCCGGCTCGTCTCTGATCGGGGAACTCAGCTACCCCAAGGAGCGTCCGGTTCTAACCTCGCTGTAAGCGACGGCAGACCGAATATCTGAGCAAAGAACTGACGTGAACAGGTTCAACGTCGCCTACTTTGTCGGTCAAATCGCTGCCGCGGCCATCTGCTTCGGCACCAACAACATCAAGAGCGACTGGTCGTGGAGAATCCCGTCGCTCCTCCAGATCTGCCCCTCTCTGCTGCAAATCAGCTTCGTCTTGTGAGATAATGTGCGTCTGAAGACAGTGGTCTAGCACACTGACGCGGAGCCAGCTTCCTCCCCGAGTCTCCCCGCTGGCTCATCACCGTCGACCGCGCCGACGAGGCCCACGAGATCCTCATCAAGTACCACGCCGAGGGCGACCGAGACTCCGAGTTCGTCAAGGCCGAGATGGCCCAGATGAAGACCGTCATCGGGCTCGAGATGGAGGCGTCCCACCAGTCGTGGATGGACCTCCTCCGCACCGCCGGGATGAGGCGTCGTTGTCTGCTCACCTCCATGCTGGGCCTCTTCACGCAGTGGTCAGGTAGGTCGAACCATGTCCTTCTGAACTTGACCCGTCAAAGTGGTCAAGACTAGTCATCAAGCCGGCCACTAACGCAAGCCAAGGCAACACGTTGATCAGCTACTACCTCGGCGACCTCCTCGAGATGATCGGCATGAACAACTCCAAGACCAAGCAGACCATCAACGTCGGCATCGCGTGCTGGTCCCTCGTGTGCGGCGTCACCGTCGCCCTCCTCGTGCGCACGTTCCGCCGCCGCGTCATGTACCTCACCTGCACCGTCTCGCTGCTGCTCTGCTACATCGCCTGGACAGTCTCCATGGAGCGCGCCGTGCACGCAAAGGACAACGGCTACACGAACCAGGGCGCGTCCGTGGCCACCATCTTCTTCATCTTCATGTACTCGCCCTGCTACAACATCGGCTACAACGCCCTCACGTACACGTACCTCGTCGAGCTGTGGCCGTACGCCCTGCGCTCGCGCGGCATCTCGCTGTTTCAGCTGTTTGGCAGGATGGCCGGCTTCTTCACGACGTTTGTGAACCCCATCGGCATCGCGGACGCGTCCTGGCGGTACCTGATCAGTTACTGCTGCTGGCTCGCGTTCGAGGTCGTGTTTGTCTACTTTTTGTTCCCCGAGACGGCGGGGCGCACGCTCGAGGAGCTGGCCTTTTGTGAGTTTTTTTGCCGCCCTGCCATGTGGAAGAAGAAGAAGCTTGCTGACGTGAGGTGTGTGCAGTGTTCGAGGACAAGGCTCTCGCCGACCAGGCTGTGGGAGCGGTCGAAAAGGTCATCCACCACGAGGATATGGAGCCTGTTGGTGCGCAAAAGTCGGCGGGTGGGAGGACCGAGGTCGTCGAGGACGTTGCTGCCAAGCCGAAGGTCTAGGCAGTGTGGTGATAGCATTTAACTTTGAGGGCAAGTAGAAAAGACTTGGCTTTGTTCATTGTGAGTCTTGAATACAACGAGATAAGTTGATTCCCACCATCGGTGATGATACAAGCAACGTGGTCTGTCTGTCGTGATAGCTTCATGTTGGCCCCACCATCCCGGGTCACGCATGCGCTCAGTGTCACAGTCAGTACCGCCGTTAAACGCACCGTTTCAACCGTGTCTTACGTAAGTAACAGCGCCAACAGACGCCGCTCTCAAGTCTGTCCAGTCGGTCCCAGTCTTCCGTTGGAGAAGTGACAGGGGAGAAGGCGCTGGATTGGCTGGTCTTTCCGGACATCTTCCGCAAGTTGGCAGTCGGACAGCCACAGCCTGCTTTCAATGGCTGTGCTTGTGTTCCAGCCAAGCACCTTTCCTGACGCATGGCCATCATCAGGCTGTCTTGACCTCCTTGCTGCCTAAACAACCCTCATCCTGACTTCTAGTCCTTGACCTCGTCGCAAACATCATCACGAGGGCCATCGCCCACGATCACCAGGAACCATCGGAGTCAAGCAGCGCCAGCCCTGCCACTTGTCTGGGTGCTATGGCTCCCCGTCAGAGTTCATGGGAAGTGGCCATCAGATCATCCAGATCCCAGCATCTCCCGTCAAATGCCAACCCTACGCAAGACGACGACTCCAATGGAGGCCCGAGAGATGCGAAGGAAGCCAAGGCCTTCTGGGTTTCCGAAGTGGGGAAGCTCAGCCCAGAGCACCGCGCTCACTTTTTGAGATGCGCACCGAGAGGAACTTACGAGGAGTACGTCACGATGTTGACCCAGTCTGTCGGAGACACCGTCAACGCCAGCAGAGTTGCCAGGCTCTCGAGGAAAATGAAGCCCGTCTTTCAGCTCTCCAACCTCATCGCGCCGATATTGAGTAGCGCAACCCAGGCCAATCCTATGCCCGCGTCGATCATACTGGGAGGCATCACCTGCATCCTATCTCTGACAACCAGGCTCGATGAATTCCAGACAAAGGTAATAGAGACCCTGGAGTCAATGTGCGATCAGATACAACTTGTCAACAACCGCCAACCGGAAAGCCCGACCGACAACGATGCCCACGTACTGGCTTGCGGAGTTGAAGTGGCTACCGATGTCTTCAACTTCTGCGCCAAAGTGGCTAAACTATTTTACGACGAGAATGGAAAAGAAAAGAGCAGCGTTTTATTGGTGCTGAAGACATTTGGCAAGGACTTTGACGCCAGGTTTGGTGACGTCAAGAGCAGTTTTCAGCGTCACATGAGCATGTGGGAGAAGCGCAGATGGCTTGCCAACCAACGTGTGATGGAATCCATGAATGACGAGGTTCATGGCATAGGAGAGCTCCTAAGGCACGACGTTTACAAAAGGGAAGGTCTTGTGAGCGACCAGCATCAAGCAGGCAAGGAAGCGGAAAGAGCACGACAAGGTAAAGGCCATCCTATGTGGCAACCACAACCCCGCTGACGATGGTACAGCAGAGGAGAGACGACGATTCCTCGACTGGCTTCCATCTCTCAATTTCGGACAGATCCAGGAAGACAACCTTCGGCGCTGTGTGGAAGGCTCTGGCGACTGGTTGTTGAACCACAAAGACTTCAATGCTTGGAGAACGGGCAGGGACTCGAACATCCTATGGATTCACGGCCGTCCGGGATCAGGGAAATCTCATCTTGCGTCTCGCATCATCGCCGATTTCGATCCATCCAAAGGCACGGATAATCCTGCTGTGGCGTACGCTTTCTGCACCACTACGCAGATGAAGACTGAAATGACTATGAGCAACCTTTTGAGCTCAATTCTGAAGCAACTTTACGGACAGCTCCCCTTATCTGAGAGCATCGAGTCGTTGCTGAGTCAGTTTGCCACGGGGAGCCGAGACGAAATGCAAAGGAGCACTATGATGGAGGGAATTAGGAAGGTGATTTCCCGGCTGCCGAGCACACTCATTATCGTCGACGGACTAGACGAATGCAAGGACTTTCGCGACAAGCAGTTCGAAGACTTGTGCAACTTCCTGGCGAGTTTAGCCTTGCTTCAAGGAACTAAAGATGCGGCCAAGCTTCTCATTCTCAGTCGCCGAAACTCGGAAACGATTCAAAAGTCTCTTTCTGGCTGCAAAGAAGTTCAGATCGATAAGGGCGCGAGCATCGAAGACATCAAGGCTTACATCTCTCGAGAGGTTAATGACATTCACGAGAGCCCGTCAGAGGAAGAGCGGGCTGGGCTGGAAGAGATCAAAACCAAGCTCTTTAGTAATGCAGATGGAAACTTTTTGTGGGTGCATATGAAAACGAAGCTTTTGAAGGAGGAAGGCAGCGTCGAGGACATGAAGGACGCACTTCAAGACGTCACAGGCGGCTTGTACGAGATCTTTGGAGAGGAACTGGGGAAGATCCTCAGCAACACCAAAGAAAAAGTGCGGCTTCGCGCGCTGAAAGCACTTCAGTTGGTAACCAACTCGTATCGGGCCCTCTCCAAGAAGGAATTACTCGAAGCTCTTTCTGTGAGACCTGGGAGGACAAGCATCACTGAGAGCCAGAGGATCATACCGAGCACATTTTCGACCACTCACTGTGCGGACCTGGTCGTGGAAGAAGAAGGCTTCTTCAAACTTCGACATGCCTCGTTGAAAGACTTTCTGTCGTCGCAACTACCAGCCCTCGGAGATTACGGCAAATTGCAGCAGACGGCACATCGAGACCTTGCAGAGATATGCCTCACTTATCTCAACTTTGACCATTTTGGCTCAGTAAATTTTACTCGGTTTCCCCGACCAAGACACCTGCAACATGAGTATCCACTGTTGCAGTACGCCACTATATTTTGGGGGCAGCATTTTGCACAGCGTCATGGAACACAAGACGGGGTATTGGCTGGGCTCCTGTCAAGACTTCTTGGTAACGAGACTTGTATGACCGTACTGCTTCAAATCCGCGAAAAGCAGTTACGCAAATGGCGTCTGTACGACAAACACTCCACTACACCACTGCATACTTTGGCTGCATTTGCCCTCGTCGACGTTGCAGATGGCTTGCCGAACTCGACCTCTTTTCTCTACATCAGAGATGCCTTCGGACGCTTCCCTATCGAGTATGCTGTTCAGTACGGAAGAAGGGAGATGACGCGGTGGTTCCTGGACAAGCACTTGAAAGAACATCAGAAAGACCCAAATCGGCAAGGCAGGGCAGAGCTCCAATTTCGCCGCACCAAGTTGCTTCACAGCGCCGCGGAGAAAGACTGGCACGAAATTGTTGATCTTCTTGTGGACTGCGGATTCGACAAAGATAGGTGCGACCACTTTGGGCAGACTCCATTGCACGTAGCGTCGAGGGCTGCAGCGAATGAAGCGCTGGAACGGCTGCTCGAACTCGGTGCTTCGACAGACATCCAGGACAGAAACAATGACACGGCCTTGATCGCTGCAGCTCGTTCAGCAAACCTAGCAGGCGTCACCAAACTGCTTCAATCTGGGGCCAAAGAGGACCAGCGCGGTTACAGGGGCGAGCATGCACTTCATCGCGCCGTACAAATCGGATCCATCAGCATGGTGAAGGAGTTACTCAAACATGGAGCAGACCCCAATGCAAAACGCTCATCCGACGAAGGGTGTTTTGGGGAGACACCAACGCACGCCGCTGTCCACTCTGGGTCGGCGGAAATGGTACGTCTTTTGGCTACACACGGCGGGCGCCTCGAGGAGCCTGACGATCGCGGCTTTACACCGTTTCATGTTGCCGCGAGCTTAGGACACAGCTGCATGCTACAGTTCTTTCGAGACTCGACATCGACCAGGATGCCTGACAAGCAAGGGTGGACACCCCTTCACCATGCAGCATCGCACAACCAATTCCACTTCGTCAAGGAGCTGATTGATATGTTTCCCGACATTGACATTAACCCTTGTTCCCTCGACGGCAGTACGCCTCTTCACATAGCAGCTCACTTTGGAGCAACAGATGTTGTTGGTGCGTTGCTTGACGCCGATGCTTCTAGTCGGCTCGTGGTTGATGACCACTTGGATTTGCCGCTTGATTGGGCATCAGACGCAGGAAACACAGACCGTGTCACCAAGCTTGTGACAGTTGATACACTGAACTCGAAAAACAAGGCAGGAGAGACTCCGTTGAGAATAGCTTGCCTAAATGGTCGCTATCATACCGTCCGGCGCCTCATCGACCTCGGCGCTGCTGTCGATGGCCTGGGCGACGGTATTCGCACGCCACTGACGGATGCCTTGGCCAATTGGCATATCGGCATTGCGTTATTGCTATTAAAGCGAGGCGCCAAGCCGAGGGCGTCAGGCAGAACCGACGACTTCGTGTTCCGTTTCGCGTTGGAAGTCGGCAACAATGCACTGATCTATCAAGCGCTCAAAGGGTTTGACGTTGACTCGATCGATGCCTCCGTACGAATTTTAGACGATGATGGGTCAGATGCCATGGCTGCAGCCGCTTATGGTGGTGCGCCCGATATGATCGACGTCCTCCTCAAACTTGGCCTGTCAATCGAGGGTGCTGGCACTGGTCCTTCGGCACCACTTTCGATGGCTGCGGCTTACGGACATGTGCAGTTCGTCGAGGCTGCTCTTACACACAATGCTCCTGTCGACGGCATCAAAAACATGTGGGACAAAAGACTGAAGCGATCACCCCTAGTCCATGCTATTCTTTCCGGAAGGGAAGCAACAGCCCGAGTTCTCCTAGCACACGGCGCAGACGCCACTCTCAGGGATTGCCATAATCTGTGTGCCATCGATTACATCGCCAGAAGTCCAATACTTTCATGGAAGTTCAGTTCTCTCCTGGTGAACCATGATCCGCCGAAAGCCGAGGAATGCAGCAGACTTCTGAAGGACAATATCGTCGATTTCGGTCGTTCGATTCTCCTTGAGCGTAAGGCTGAAGAAGCTAGGGAGGGGTTGCTAAACCTGCTGTCGGACGAGTTGTGCTTCGCATTACGGCTTCTCGGGGAGCCCGAGAGTCTGGAGTTGGCCCGCGTGTCTGGGATCGAAAGGGCATCTCTGGGCCGTACTCACTGCGATCTTTGCTTTGGCCTTGTAGGCACAGATTTCTACCACTGCAACATCTGCTACGATGTGGATCTATGCGTCACTTGCCACGAAGAGTACGAGGCTTCGACGCCACCAAGAACAGTGCCAAAGTATGTCAAAGCTCTGTGGAAGATGGAGGCTGATATATCTCCTGTTATGCGGGTTGCGGAGATATTTCGTCTACAAGGGGCTGACTTCTTACCCCAATGTTTTGGCGCTCTGGGTGATTTGTCGACCGTCTGGCTCGATGCCAAAATTGCGGCATTCTCTCGCTGGCAGTATGCCTACGACCTGGTAGGGAAGTGGAATCCAGACAGATATCAGAGTTGGAAATTCATTGAGCTTCTACGCAAGTTCAGAGCGTTGGGTTGGTCTTATGGGGATGGCAACAGTTCCCGAGGGGCTACTGCATCATCGACGTCTTGTGAATTGCGTCGAGCAGTACTTGAAGCTTACGGGGGACAACTAAGGTTTGTTCGAGTTGAACATGATAGATCGGTCTTTACTTGCGAGGGACATGAGTTTTCCAGACTCGAGTCCTGGGAACAGCTTCCTTCTAGAGAAAAGGCGCACTTTGACACAGAGGGAAGACTGACTGACATGTTCTTTCGCGACTTGATCGATCAGTACGCGACCCCCGAGACAGCTTCGGAAGAATCATGCCACCTTGGGCAGACTCGGGTGCACCAAGGCCCGAAAGGCGTTGACGACCGCGCTGGAGATGCTTCTGATGCCTCGTCTGACGCTGAAGCCCCTTCCGAAGACACTCCCGAAGACACTCCCGAAGATACCCCCAAAGACACCTCTGGAGACGCAAAAGTGCGACGAGAAAAGCTGTCGTCAGTTCGAGACATGTTGCTGAAAGCTGCTTCTGAGATGGCGGCTCTTGCGTCATCGCCAAAGAACGAAACGTCTGGCAGTCTTGGAGGGGTTTTTTTCGACGACGTCGACGAGCCAATCGACGTGTTCGAAGTCGCGTGGCAGCTTGCACATGCCATGCTGGGAGTTCGATACACGCAGCGCCTGGTTGATGAGGTTCCGAACTAGACCTATTGTGCCGTAGGAAGAGAGCGGTATGCATTTTTGGAGGTAGGCTCGACTTTGGTTTCCTGACAGCTGGTTCTGGGTTACTATCCAGCTAATCATTTCTGCTCTTTGCAAATTCTTTTCCCATCTCCCCTAGTCCCGCTTGTTTTCAACAAACGAAGGCCTTTTTGGTGTGCAACATGCGCTACTTCAGGCACACGAGTCACAGTTTGGCAATTGACACATTGAGATGGCATAGTCTTGTGATTACGGGGGCAGTCTCTAGGTGCTCTCAGAGGTATTATGCTGGCCGGGAGCTTTTCGACACCAAAATCTCCAAGGTTGCCTGAATCGAAACATTGTCATCCCTTTGCTTGTGCCTTTTCTTCTACTTGATTCTAATCAACCGAGGACGTGAGGAGATTCCGCAGCTCGGCATAAGCCAACCTTAGCGTAGAGGCAAGTTTTGGGTGCCCGTTGTTGGCTGGGTGCCGTCAGATGCGGCCTTGGTCCTTGACTGTTGAAACTGTCGCAGCACATCCTCATACTTGTCTTCGACTTCCTGGCTACTGACGCCAATAGAGTAGATAATCTGCGCATACCTGGTGAACTTGGGATTGGCAGCCGGATCCGCGCCATTGTTCAGAAGCCATCGCACGTAATCCCAGTCCATGGAGTTTTTGGCGTGTGACAATGCTGTGGCCTCGTGCCATCGGGTGGGCATCCTGGCATATTGCCCGACCAGAGGGTATCTGTCCACTCGGATGAGCATCTGGATTTGTGACAAAACAGCGATGCGTGTGACACGTGTCGGCGAGGAGGACTTACACGTTGGAAACAGTGTTGATGTCCGCGCCTAGGGCAATCAAATGGTGTGCCATGTCGAACCGTGTAGAAAGATTGGGATACTCGGGCTCGGGCGGTTCTTTGCACAGCTTCTCGATGAGTTCTCCGTCCATGACCACGGTAGTCGCCGGACCGGGGTTTCGGCGGGCGAGACAATGCAACGGACGACCAAGTTGCGGCTTCGCTCCGTGCGACACTAGCATAGTCACGGCTTCTGTGGCACCGGGCAAGACGGCCATCTGCAGGATGTGCCCCTTGAGCCTCTGCACGGGCTGTTCGGGCAGGCTGAACCAGATGTCGCCGAGCAAATCCCTAGCTATGGTCGGATCCGCCCCGGCGTCGAGGAGGAAGAGCAGGATTTCCGTGTCCAGGATACAACGCGGATAATGCAGCGCAACCTCCTGGCGGACGAGGTAGCGTGGCAGGCTGACGCCCCTCTGTGGGGGGCCGAGTAGCTGGTTCGGGTGCCAGCCACAGTCGACGAGGGTTCTCAGGAGGTCCAGGAGCTGGGGGCTGCCGCTGGTGAAGATGCTCTGCGGCCTGGTACGGGAAGGTCTGGCGTCTAACTTGTCGAGGATGTCATCCTCGGGGAACTCGACGGGCCTGCGAAAGCACCGATAGTGCAACTGCGTCGCCGGGAGCCGCAGCAGGAAGCGCACGACGTGGATCTGCAGGTTCTGGCAGGCCTCCTCCAGGGCGTAGGAAAGGTCGGCGGGTGTGGGCGACGAGTGGTCGACGAAGGCGCGAACGCCTTCCAGGTGGCCCTCGGCGCAGGAGCGGTAGAACGACTTTGAGGCTTCGTCTTCGTTGTAGCCTGGCACGTCCTGCGTTACGTACAGAGGACTGGGCAGCCGAGGCGGCAGAGGAGGCAGGTGTTGATACTTGACCTCGAGCTCTTGGAGTCTCTTGCGTGCTCCTCTGATGTCGTTGGCGGCGCGCTCTTCCTCCAGGTCCTTCATGGCCTGTACCCAGGCTGGCGGATGGGGGACGCCGACGATTTGGGAGGGCTGCGGTCGCTGGTCGGACATGGCGTTGTGATGAGGTTAGGATACAGTCTCAAGTTTGGTTGAGCGAGTTGAAAAGGTCTGAAGCAACGGGTGGCTACAGGAGAGTACGAGACGAGGGTAAGTTGGGAAGGTGAGGTAATGCGCGTTGCGCAAAGTGAGAGAGATTGCCGCGTTCTGATGGAGTCGTTGCTTCAAGGGCAAAGGACTTGTGCATGTTTTACACCCATCCCATCACATCCCACCCCATCCCATGAACGAAGTAGGGACCAAACTTGTAGGCAACACCCAACGCCCAACGTCAAAAAGGTACGAAGGTGCGTGCGGAGTAGGCCAGTTGCGGACCAATCGCGATTGCAAAAGCCTGGTGTTGGGGCAAAGTAGGCTGGCTACATGTGCTACCTATCATGAGCATGACTTTGGGGGTGTTTGTCGGTTGTTTTGCAGTTCAACCAGGGTCGGCGCTTGTAGCCCCCATACCATACCATGTAAAGGGTTCGAACCCGGGGAGGATGAGGCCATTCAAGCAAACTGCCTCTCGACAAGTGGCTCGGTAGCTCCAAGGAGCGCGACCGACCTCCGCCGGGCTCGCTGCCGAACCCCAATCCCAGCAGGTCCCAGGTTTTAGGCCTCAGGATCACGGCAGACAAGACCGTCTGGAGCACCATGGACGAGGACGACTCTGGGAAGATGGTTCCGAGGTGTGAGGCTGGCGACTGGGACACTCTTGGCACCTGGGCACCGAACGAAATCTTCACTGATATCGTTGAGGGTTTGCTGGGCAGGGGTGGTGGCAAGCCTCCTGTAGGTCTCATTCGCATTTTCTTACAGTTTCGACTCGCAGTCTTGATCGATTGTATGCTGACTTTTGCGCGCGTGTAGACGAGGGACATGGACTGCCGATGGAAGTGTTGATAACATTGAGGGCTGGATTCTTCACTATACCTTTGAGTGCCGGGGCTATATGAACGGTCAATCAATGGCGGGCCTCGTAGTTGCACATATACGCAGCTAGTGCGCATGATGGAATGGTCTTGAAGAGACTTCTGATCACCTTGGGGATGACGCGGAGTATGTTAGGCGCGTTGGTTGGTTGTGTGGCAGTACACTCCGTAGCCAGGGTCGGAATTTGTACACTAGCACCAACAACGGTCTCGAACTTGAGAGGATGAGGCCTTTTGATCAACTGCCTCACTATCTCATCGACATTCTGACTGCGGCACCAACAAGAGGGGCCGGGTTTGCCAGCAAGCTGAGGCCGGGCCGGAGGCCGAGGCCGAGACCGGGGTCTTAATCTAATAAGTGGGGCCGGGTCGGAGGCCGGCGTGTCAACCCCACAGCCTAGGCCCTGAAGTGGGAGCCGGAACTGCCGCAGACAGGACTCAATCGCAAGCAGGAATGTCTGCGTTCGTTTTGCTGCCATTATGAACTAACAACAAGGCTGTATGTCGGGGAGGTGTGTGCGAGTATGACTACAATAGGAATCTTTCAACATCACAAGTTGAGGATGGTTTATTAAAAGCAATACCACTCCACTTATTACCTGACTTACATTCTTCTTCCGTTGGATTCCACCGAGCAAAGGATCATAAATCAATACGTGTGTAGTACAACTATCAGCCGACAACTATTACATCAACGACACATGTAAGCCGTCGCAGCTATCTTGAATCCGATGTTTGTTAGTTCACCAGAAGCCATGAACATACTCCACCAGATCGCCAAGCCAGCCTACCTTTCAACTTTCCGCAGGCGTACGTAATTCTTCAGGGGCTTATGTGTGACGTAGTCCTTGGCCTCGTACCCACTCAACGCCTCGGGGCATCTGAGAATCTCAAAATTCCACACAATAAGACTGAGAATAATGCGCAACTCGACACACGCCAACCTTTTCCCGAAGCAACTACGCTTACCGAGGCCGAACGGTATCTGAGGGCCCGCCGCCGAGTCGAACTCGACGCTCGGTCCCGTGCCGTTCGGCTCGCCTTTTTCCGACTCTGGCGATACCGGCACCAGCCAACGCTCCGGGTTGAAGTCGGCAATATCCACGGGGTCCCACTGTGGCACCTTGCCGCGGTTCTTGGCCGCCAGGCGCGCCGTCTCGCTTCTCCTCGACTCGTCGATGACGTGCGCCGGACTTTTGATGCTGGCGCCCTGGCTGAGACAGAAAACCTTTGTCCCTTTCGGAATGTGATGTCCGAGGAGCGTGGTGTCGGACATGGCTTCTCGCTCGGTAAAAGGTGCGGTGCCGGCACATCGCATGATTTCTTCCATCGAGGCGTATAGGTAAGGTACGTTGATGTGCATGATTTCCTCGATTCGGAGGTTGCGCTTCTCGGCTCTGGCAGCTGAGAAGCCGTCCTCCATGGCACGTCGAAGTTTCGCTTGGTATTCTGGATGGTCGGCGAGGAACTTGAGACCCCATAGCATCGTGGTGCTGGTGGTATCATGGCCTCCTGTGATAACACCGAATAGCTAGTGTTTTCCTGTCAGCGGCGCGGTTTGTGCAGCGGTAAGTCTGATGTCATGCCTCATCTTTCATGGTCGCCGAGAGATAATCCGGCTTGCGATTTTCTTCCCCTGCCAATTTGGTTTCTCTGTGCACCATGAGGTCGACGGCAGAATGCATCCACGTATCATCACGACCATGCTGCTTTTTCCTGTCCACTGCTTTCTTCAACTCTGCCACAATGAATTGATTCTTAAGCCGCAGTGTTTTGTTGAGAGGCGGCAGCTTCGAGATGACCTTCCACTTCCACACAGGGAAAGGGGACCCATGCAGTCTCTCGATATTGAGGCTGACGTCGAGCGTGGCTGTGATGACCTCGTCGCACGCAACTGTAGTAAACTCGATGGCTTCGTCGATTGACGCGGCTCCTCGCAGTCTTGCAATGTCGTCGTCGTTCAGACCATTGATATGGTCAGCCACCGGCTTAGTGGCGTTATGCGGGAAGTCGTCGCCAAAGCAAAAGGCCGTCACCGCATCCAACGCCGCGTAGAAGATGTCCTGGGAGGCGTCAAAGGGGCGGCCGTCGGCTATCCGCGTCTTCTTGTCCCACAGGTCGACGAGGTTCACCAGCTTTGTGTAGATGGCCGGGGCGGCGACGTCCCGGAGGAAAGGAGGCGACATGAGATCCTGGAGCAGACGGCGGTGCGACTTCCACTCTTCCCCGGTCAGCATCGTGATTTGATGATTGGGAGTTGGGCCCTTGAAGATGTCACGCATCATGCTGCCGCGGTCGAACTCTCTCCGTCGCATGCAGATGTCCTGCGCTTCTCTAAAGTCGCTGAGGAGCACGACAGGGGGAGCCAGAGGTCGCAGGAATACTTGACACACGGGCGAGTCGAATCCCGCGGCGCGGCGGTGGAACCAGCTCGACAAGTCTCCGGTGAGGGCGAATTCGCCTGCGAGATTGGGGAGGTCTCCGAAGATGCCACGGATCGATCTCGGGTCATACGGAATGCCCGGGATTGGCTTCGGAAGAGCCCATTGGTAGAGACTGTAGAGAAGGAAAGCCGAGAATGCGGCGGTGATGAGCATTAAACCGTATGGTTTGCCCGCATAGTCAGCCTCGCCCGCGAGATGAGCAGTCTGAGACGAGTTCACGTCCGACATCGTGCGAATTTTGCAGAATTTGTCGCGCTTCCAAACCGGGCAATTAATTGACGGAACTCTAGACCCTTAAATAAGATTCCTTTAAAGCCTACTCCGTCGATACACCTGCCGCCGGACACATAGAACAATCAATTTAACTTCTTTAGACGCTGAATTGCTTTCCCAAAAGAGGTCAAACCTTCGTCTTGGTGGGCAGCCGGACAAGACAAGCGATATTCTTCAACGCAAATTGGCTTCGAAAACGACTTTTCCACGTGTCGTCGGAAGCTTCCCCGCGGAATCGGACGAGCTGCATTCCTGAAAGGGTAAAAGATACCACGGTAGCAGGGCAGCCTCCGTGGTTGCGTTCTATTTGGAAGGGTGTCCAGACCTCTTGCGGCGCACAGATGGGGAGATCCTGGTTAAGCTTTTATTCCCTAAATTCTCGACCCAGCGACGTGAACTTCATGGAAATCACTGGTACGTCGCCGTTGAAAAACAGGCCTTGGTGTAGAATACGACGAATTGTCGGATTCCTTAGTCATACATGTCGAAGCCATACTGAACCATGTCCGAAAACGAGTATTCCGAACATGAGGGCTAGTTTCATTACGGCTCAACAACTTTGACGACTTGTAGAGTGTGTCAGCAACCTACATAAAGGTACGCAGGTTATCCAATCACGTGGATTTTACCTCATGACCAACTTACATACTTCTTTGCTGAAAGTATGCAGAATAGATACTATTGCTGGCAACGCGATTCGGACGATGAGTCTTAACAGCTTCAACAGCCGCGATAAGCTTACTACTCACGACATTTTTACTACAGATGGCTGCGTATACGGTATCGTAATCAATTACTTTGCATTAACTTCTGACTGGAAATCTTATCTGCTTGAGCTAGAGGCTTGTTTTGAGTACAATTAAGCAAGCTTGTCTGGCTATCTGTCCGACACTTTGCATCCATGACAAGCAGCGAGGCATCACGAGGGGTCAACTCCATCGGCCGTTGTTGAACGTCGGGTCTGCACCGGCCTGCTTACTGCACCATATACCGCAGGGTACAGCTCGGGTAGGGATCCGTAACCCAAGACAATTTCAAGCCGTTGTCGCTACATCCCTTCCCCAAGGCGTCAATCTTTGCGCGATCAGCTTTGCTAATGCAGCAGAACTAAGTGCCCCAAGAAATCAGCCAGACTGTTGTGCCAAGTCATTGTCATCGTGGGTTTCTTACGCCAGGATCCGCACTAAATGTCTGCCCTTTGACTGCGTTGCAAAAGTTGTTGCTCCGGGCTATCTGGTTGGTTTTGTCGTTGATGCAAAAGTACGCCCTGCCGTCCCTTTGACAAGGCGGCACGCGTCAGTAATCTATTGAGGAGGTTTCGTTCGTGATGGACGCAGGCCTTACGAGGCAGCATTGGCAACAGCTGAGAAAGCCGCAACGGCGAGGGCGGTAGCAACAAGCATTGTGTATGACTTTTGAGAAGGTCTCGTGCTTGACTTCTTGGGATTGAGAGATGATGGCCTGAACATCTGTAAAGGGAAAGATTGTTCCAGCTTCTTAAACTCATTGAAACCCCCACCGCCATTCTTGTTCACTGCCGGGTTCTCGTGAGAGATCCATTGTCCCTCGATTTCGATAACAACGACGACAAGCTGAATACCATCTGTAGCGACTCGTGCTAATGAGACTTGACGAGATCATGGGGCGTATTGGAGACCGTAATATCGTTGGCGGCTAAAGTTTCAAGCGCGGAGGGCTCTCCTGAGCAACGAGTCATTCGTAGTTGTTCTAGCCTGCAACTTGTGCGTCTTTGCACTTTTACGATACTATTTCGGTCTCGAAACAGGCTACAACAGGCAGGTGGTACCGTGAGGTGTCGTCTCGTGACCAATAAGGGTCTCAACTTATCTCATTCAAAGAAGCTGGTGATGGTGTATCAATGGGTCTCACCCGCGTACACGTGGTTGAAGCTATATCACCTACGGGAACGCGGCAAAGTAGATCATTATAGCACCCACTAATTTCTCGTAAATGGCAGTAGGAGCTAGGGGAAAGGTTATGTCGACATCTCTCTCGCATTTGGCTCATGGGCCAGCAATAAAATTGCAGTTTAATCCCCTGGCCCCGAGAAAAGAATGACTTATACCTGGAGGCTGAAGACACTTTGTATTGTATGGTTAATCCGCGTACTACTTCAGTTGGGGTGACATCAACTGCTGTTCTAAGTCGGACATGAAATTTTAAAAAAACGTCGGGTCTTCTGAATATCAGGATGGCTTCCTAATCGCTCTTTGCGGTCTGCCGCAAGTATTCATGTTGGTTTGGACATCTAGCCCTAGATATTCGGTATTGGCGTAATGCTGCCCTTCATCTATGCTCCGCAGCAACGCCCCGCAACAGACATAACTTCACAATTCAAACTCACCATGTCGCCGTGGAGGTTGAGCTTCTAGATGACGTGCATGCTGCTTATTCTCACGCTGAAAAGACCTTTTTGACTCCTTGAGCATTTCCAAAGGTCAGTAATCGCACAGGGTCCAGATTCCCCATCCCGCATTCCGATCGCGGACTTCCGGCGGACGACCTCGATGATGTCTCTCCCTGCGCAAAACGCCTAAAACAAGGGGTCAAAGAGTGCATATCTGCAGTCGCACTCTGGCAATCTTGCACCTGGCCTCGACCCAAGCCACGGGACGGACTCGGCATGTGAAGCTCTTCATTTACCGACCGCTGCGCCGTCCGCGAAGAAAAGTTGTTTCTCCCATCTTTGGTACTTTTGCGACCAGCGTCATTCTACACTTCAAAAAAAAAAAAAACCCCATCACGATGGTCATCACCACAGGAAGAAACTTCTCCCGAATGCCCCTGGGCTACGGCCCGACCCCCGGCCCCCGACAAGACTCCAAAGGCGAGCCTCACCAGGGCTGGGACCAGGTGAACGTCAAGACGTGCACCATCACCTTTAAAGCCCCCGCCGAGCAGCTCGTCGCCCTCCTCCCGCGGCCCTGCTTCCAGCTCGACGCGGAAACGCTGCGGGACGGGCTCGGGGAGGCCTCGGTCTCCTTCACCTCCCTCGGGAACCTGCCGTGGCTGGCCGGCAGGGGCTACAACCACTCGGGGCTGTACGTCCACAACGTCATCTGCAAGGGCAAGACGGAAACCCCGCGCGGCAAGTACCTCAGCGTGCTGTTCGAGAACCTCCCCGACCCGATCCTGAGCGGGCGCGAGGAGCTGGGGTACCCGAAGCTGTTCGCGACGCTGGACCAGGACGACAGGGTGGAGGCCTCGGGCGACTGGAGGCTGGCCATGGGCTGGGAGGGCAGCCAGTTCGGCGAGCTCGCCATCAGCGGCCTCAAGCTCGACGTCGCGCCGCCCGAGCCCGAAACAGCCCCGCGGGCGGAGGACGTGCTGTGCTACAAGTACGTCCCGCGCACCGGCCGGCCGGGTGTCGCCGACGTCGAGTACGCCACCGTCTCGCCGGCTCCGCCGCCGGAACTTTTCAAGCTGGAGCGCGTCTTCAAGGCTGCGGACGCGAAGATCCACTTCGAGGCGCTCGGGTTCGAGCAGCTACCGACCCTGCACCACGTCGCGTCCCGGCTGGCGGAGCTGGACATTGTCAGCATCCAAGATGTGCGGATTGTCGAAGGAAAGGGGGCGCCGGACTACCAGGGGCAGAGGGCGGTTGCCACTTGGGGCTATGTGGGATAGAGGCCTGTCACTCTTGGCTAAATGGCCGAATGGACTGAAGTTAGAAGAAATGATTTAATGATAGATTTCTTGTTTACTATACGAAATATGTCACCTGCTCCACGTAAGACCGTCATGTCTTGTCCGCCTGACAACATGCGGTGCGCATCTAACTTGGAGACCACACGATTTCGTTTGGGCTGCAGCTTTCAGATGCCGCTCATAATGGCAGCATTTGAAATAAAAATCTCATTCACTCCTCTCGCTAGTTTGGTGACGAAGAATATTGCAGGCCACCGGTACGAGACGTAGCCGAATGTCTCTTCCGGGGCCGCTTCGGTGACCCCCGATCAATGCCCCGCTTTTCCCGACCACTCTTCCGAGTTGGGTCCCGGGCTCATAATGAACACCGGGAACAGTTGGCTCAGCATCGGGAGACCTTCCCAATGCGCCACATAAAGAGAAAACATCTCAGTTTCGAAGCAAGCCACAGTCGGCAGGCCCCAAATTCACACGAGCGCCAAACGCATCACCGCCACATGTCACTCGGCGATTCCTAGGGCAGAAACAATCGTTCCAGTCATTAAGCCACCTCCTCTCATCCCTCATACATTATTTCCGAGCTATATCGTCCTCCAAGACCCCACTTCTCGTCCGCGTCGACGACGACGGCGACATGAACCCCCCAGCGCTCGTCGGGCTCGGCGCATCCCCGCTGAGGAACAGTATGTCCTTCAACCTCTTTGCCGATTCGCCCGGACGCGACGGTCGGGACGGTGCTCCGAAGCCCAGTTTCTTCTTCAACTTGGGCATCAGTTCGCGCCAGAGCTGCCGCGTCGATGGTAGACACGCCACGATGACGGCGACGGAGAGCTCGAGGTAGGACCACAGGTGGAGGTAGAAAACGTCGTCTGTGCTGCTGGTCAGCAGATAATCCTCTGTTTTGGGGGATGTGGGCGATTTGAGGCGACTTACATGTTGGATCCGAAAAGTTGCGAAAGTTGAGCAACACGCGCATCCGAATCGCGCTGACTACCGTGATACTGCCCAAACACAGTCAGCTCAACAACCGACCTCGTCCGGTACTGTCACGGCAACTCACAATATGCCCAACCCAAACATGGACAAAATCTCAAACTTCTGCCTCTTGCGCATGTTCAACCACAGCACCTGCGTCACCGGCAGCGCCAGCATCCACACATCGAGCGCGATATTCACCGCGGCGTGCGATATCAGCATGGCCACGAGGTCTATACACCGGCCCGGGTGGCGGCCGTCCCAGCCCTCCCACGAGAAGCTAAACGGTTTGCACTGGTTGAGGTTGGCGATGGTGAAGGCGAGGCAGTTGACAATGTTGAAGGCCTGCGTGCTCCACAGCACGGCGGTGAAGATGTTGTTGACCATGCTGAAGACGCGGAGGTAGAAGAAGAGGATGGCGGCTTTGAGGGCGCCGATGCTGAGGGTGTAGAGGATCTCGAAGGCGAAGAAGACCTTTGTTGTTTGTGGTCAGTCTTTTTGCGGTGGATGGTGTTTGGCGGTTCGTCCTACCTGCATGAATCGATTGATTTCGTCGTGTGATAGGGACCATACGTCCTTGCCGATGCCGAGGTTGTGTCCTGAGATTGTCAGACGGCGCTCCGGGTCCGGTCAGTGAATGAAGGGCCTCACCGTAGAACCTCGAAACGGCAAACGATAATGAGACCAGCTACACAACCCATCATTAGCGCGCAACTTCTAACAACAGCCGCTGGGCTTGATCAACTCACGTAGCCGATGATGAGCGCCGCGTCATCCGCTCCCCAGGTCGATAGCCTCATAAACTTGGCGATCAGCCGGAGGAAAAACAGCACGCCTGTGATGACGACAACCGCCACCCTCCCTAATGACGACCCCATCTGGTTCTGATAGTGGAAGTCGCACCATGTCCAAGTCGCATTCTTGGCGCCTACGGTAGAGCGGTCAGCAGCCATGTCGCATAGACTCGACGAAGTCCTCGAATAAGGTAAAACATAGTGCCGACCATGCAGAAGCAGGAGTGTACCGTTCGTCACAACCATAAACTCAACTTCGACACGGCAAAGGAGATGACCCACTCAGAATATGCAGCATGTCGCACGACGCCCTGACACACAACCGGTACGTCTCGCGATAACCACTATCCGTACACAAACACGACGAGGTATAGTTGGCCACCGCACATTTCGTAAACTCGAGCGCCTGCGTCGCACATGGAACCTGAGCCAGCATTAGTGAGTTCCGCAGAGGAATCGAGATGGTATTGGCGACCAACTCACCGCACAGTTCGGCAGCGTGTTCGTCAGCACGGAAATCGGGATTGCCATCGTGGGCAGCAGGGGTCAGGTACGCGTCGTCGCAGGGCCGCCCATCACCATTCGGGAATCCTCGATGGCTGGCTTCGGGGGATGAGTGTGGCCGAGGGGAGGTAGGAACGAAAGGAGGCGGGCGGGAATGGCTGATCGGTTGGCTTGCCGGACAGACGGAGCAGGGAGGACGATTGACTGCCACGATTGGTGATGTGTTCCAGCCGTACGAACTTTTCCAACAAAACGGACAACGCAAGAGCTCTCTGGGTCCGACGAGGAAGGGGGAAGAACGAGCCAAGATGCGAAATAGCCAGAGAGAGAAATCTGGAACCCCAGGCGGACCGGGGGCAAGATTAATCTCACGTCCTTAGTACGGCGTGTGGCTGGACCGGAAACGGGTTCGTCGCTGAAGAATGATGCGGGACCCCTTGAGGAAAGAGCAGCGACGCTAGCCAGAGACAAAATGACACAAGCCCAAGGGTTCCCGGATATCTGGCGATTGGTCCAGGGCATCGCCGTCGACGTCGGCGACATGTCTTGGAGGCCATGGCATGTTGCGAGCCGTTCGTGTGAGACCTGCGATCGAATCGAATCATGGTGCCCAAACACGAGTGAAGAAGCACGTGGAAGCAGAACTCGCACCTATCTGATATTCATCATCCACATCCATCTCTACCAAGGCCGGCCGGCCTCTTCGGGGCATCATCTCAACAGCAAACAGACGCTCTGCAATCACAATCAACATCGTCTGACTCGAACTGCCCATCTTCAAACCCTTCCTGAGCCCTCAAAACGGACAAACGCCTGTCCCGCGCGCCCGATGCCACCACCAATCTCGCGCCACCTCCGCCACCTCCGCCGCCACGCGCCGGACAAAGCTTAGCCTCCCTCTCCACCCCTCCGCAAGCAACACCGCGTCCCGCTCGCGAATCGCTGCATTGTTCCCTCCTGCCCCCCAAAAGAACTCGCTTATCCGATGACTACTTGGCGTCAGGCTCAAGACTGCCCAATCTCTGCAGGCGTCTGTCGTCAAGGTCTAGATTCGACCCTCGCGTGAGGAATGGGGTTCCGAATGTGCCAAGTCCGCACCGGTTCGGCGCCGCCGTTCGCTTCCCGCCGACTTGTACCAGCCGGACCGTGGGGTTTTGCGGGACTGAAGACCGGGAAGACGGACAGATTGTAAGCTTACTTAGCTTTAGTTGGAGCTTCAGAAACGCGGCAAGCGTATCACAGCAGGTCGTGGTCCTACGTCAACGTTGAAGCTACTACAGCAGCAGCCTCATGGATATTCAACGCGTGAAATATAAATGTAATATGTGAAAGTATACCCGATATACAACGCCTGCCCCGATGCTGCAGCTGAAGACAAACATGAAACATAGATTTTACAATCGTGCTTTTCCCTTTTTCTCCCCCGAACCCCCCGTCGTGTCACGTGAACTCTATGCCTCGTCCTCATCTTCGTCGGGAACCTGTCACCAAGTTAGCATCGTAACCCCTCAATCGACGTCCAAAGGACTTACCCCGTCGTGGAAATCGCGTCCTTCGGTCGTGGCCTTGATGACACCACTCCTCACGCAAAAGTCTCCAAACCTCTCGCCCTCTTCCCTCTCGAGGGCGTACCTCTTGAGCAACGGCTTCATAATGGCCAGGATCTCGTCCTCCTTGATGCTCTGCCTGTACAGCTTGTTCAGGCGCTGGCCGTGGTATCCACCACCGAGGTACATGTTGTATGCGCCGAACGCCTTTCCGACAAAGGCCACCTCGGCGAGCCAAGGACGCGCGCAGCCGTTGGGGCATCCCGTCATGCGCATGACGATGGAGTCCTGACGCAAGCCGTTCTCCTCGAGGCACTGCTCCAACTTGGTGATGAGCACCGGCAGGTACCGCTCCGACTCGGCCATGGCCAGACCGCAGGTCGGGAAGGCGACGCAGGCCGACGAGCTGAGACGCAGCGCCGAGAACTGCAGGTTGTCGAGCTTGTACTTCTTCATCAGCTCCACGAGCGCGGGCTTGTCCTCGTCCGTCACGTTGCTGAGAATCAGGTGCTGGTTGCCCGTCAGGCGGAACTCGCCCTTGAGCACCTTTGCAATCTCACGCAGACCCGTCTTCATCTGGAACTCGGGCGTGTCCTCGATGCGGCCGTTCTCGATGAAGAAGGTGAAGTGGTTCAGGCCCGTCTCGTCCTTTTGCCAGCCGAACGTATCGACGTTGCTCTTGAACTCAAACGCGTGCTGCTTCTCAAACTTTTGGCCCCAGAGCTCCTCGACCTTGCCGCGGAACACGTCGAGACCCATGTCGTCAATGGTGTACTTGAGACGCGCGTGCTTGCGGTTCTTGCGGTCGCCGTGGTCGCGCTGCACGAGCATGACCTTCTCGCAGGCAATGTGAACCTGGTCAGTCTTGACGAAACCGAGCATGCGGCCGATCTGCGGGTACGTCTTCTTGTTGTTGTGCGTAGCACCCATACCTCCACCGGCCAGGAGGTTGAAGCCCTCGAGCTTGCCGTCGGCGCCCTTGATGGCGATGAGGCCAATGTCGTGGGCGTAGACGTCCGTGTCGTTGTGGGGAGGGATGGCAATGGTGATCTTGAACTTGCGCGGCAGGTAGGTGGGGCCGTAGAGCGGCTCAAAGTCCTGAACGGCATCACCAGCGATCTGAGTCTTCTTGTCGTTCTCGTCGGCCAGCCAGATCTCGTGATAGGCAGAGGTGGACGGCAGAAGGTGGTCGCTGATGAGCTTGGAGCAGGCCCAGACCTCCTTGTGGTAGGCAGACTGCGTGGGCAGGGAGCTGCACATGACGTTGCGGTTGACGTCACCGCAGGCGGCGATGGTGGTCATGAGAGCGCGGTTGATGGCCTGCATGGCGGGTCTCAGCTTGCCCTTGACGACTCCGTGGAACTGGAAAGTCTGGCGGGTGGTGAGCTTCATGGTCTCGTTTCCGAGCTCGTTGGCAATGTCGTCCATCTGCACCCACTGCTGGGGCGTCGAGATACCACCGGGCAGGCGGCAACGGATCATGAAGGAGTAGGCAGGCTCGAGGCCCATGGCCTTGCGCTCGTCGCGGACGTCTCGGTCGTCCTGCATGTAGGTGCCGTGGAACTTGGTAAGCTGCTGGTCGGCGGCGGAGATGGCAGCGGTGCTGGTGTCGAGCAGACCCTCAGCAATGGTGCCACGGAGGTAGTTGGAGGCGATCTTGATGTCCTCGTTGGTGATGGGGGCGGGCTCCTCGGGAAGACCCTCGACGTTGTCGACGCCGAGAGCGCGCCAGATCATGGGCTCCCACTCCTGGTAGCCGGTCTGGTATCCGTCGGGGTCCTGGTCATCACCGAGACCAATGTCGGCCAATCTCTTACCGCCCAGGTTGGCCAGGACGCGGTCGAGGTCCTTGGCGGGCTTGTTGTAGTATATCCTGTCCTCCTTGCGGGGCCAGTAGTGCTTGTCACCGAGACCGAAGACGGAGAAGTTGACGTTGGCGAGGTCGAGCTCGGTGTTGTCCTTGACAGCGTCCCAGAGGGGGCGACCGTTCTGGGGGAACTCACCCTGGCCAGCGGTGGAGGTGATGAAGACGATGTTCTCCTCGGAGGGAAGGTCCTCGATGGGATAGTCCTCCATAACCATGACGGTAGTCTTGAGACCGCGAGCCTTACCGCGGTTGCCCAGACGCTTGGCAACGGAGGTGGCATTGCCGTTGTCGGAGGCGTACAGGATGGTCAAGGGGGCGCCGAAGAGACCCTCGAGGAGCTGGTCGTAGGCATCCTTGGCCTTGCGCTTCTGCTGGGCGCGGACCTCGGTGCCGAAATCCTGAGCCAGGTTGGCAGCAAAGACGGGGTCCTTCTTCATGATCTGGGTGAGCTGGTTGTCGCGGTCGAGGAAAGCCTTGAGCTCGGCCTTGATGCGCTCCGAGTCGAGATGGAAGTTGGGCTCGCCCTTGGACTCGTTGGCGGGGTTCCAGCGGTACAGAGGCCAGTATCCAACGTCGATGGCCTTCTTGGTCTCCTGCAGGACGGTCAGGGGAGAGTCGGTCTCTCCGTTGTAGGGGAGGTAGGCCAAGACGACGGAAGGGCCGTCGTGCTGGTCAGCCTCGAGCATGGCCTGCAGAACCTGAGTGTAGGAGCCGTAGACGGCGGTAGAGGCGACGTAGGCGTTGCCAAAGTTCATGGCGTACAGACCAATGTCCTTCTTGCGGCGGCTGGCGTCAGCGGCGGCACGCTCCGAGTAAGGGGTCGAGTCGATGATGAGCATGTTGACGTTCTCGCCAGAAGCAAGGACGTGATGCACACCAGAGTTGCCCAAGTCGTAGGCCCAGGCGTCAGAACCAACGAGCCACAGAGACTCCTTGCGGAAGAGACGCTTGCTGGACAGCAGGTTGCGAGCAATGGAGGAACCATCCGTCTCGAGGCGAGGGATGAGGTCGTCGGCGATTTCGTTTGCCTTCTTGGCATCCGCAGCGTTGGAGGCCCAGCGGGCTAGCCAGCTCTTGGGAGAGTCGGTCACGAACTGGTTGCTGTTGGCAGCCTCCTTGACCTCGTTGACGAAACGCACACGGCGCTCCTTGCGGGCCAGCAGAGAACCGAAACCGAACTCGGGGCTAGCCTGGATGGAGGCGTTGATACCTACATTGCTGGACTTGAGCGCGTTGGCGATGTAGGCGCGCTGGCCAAACAGCTGGTCGAGGATCTTGGTGTAGGCGGACTCCGCCTTGGGCTTCTCCAGTCCATACTCCTGAACCTGCTGGGGGATTTCCTTTCGGCCAATCTCGAGGTTCTGAACAGGGGACTCGGAAGTCAGGTTCTGAATGACACCGCGCATGGCCTGGATGACAGTCTTGGGATCAATGTAGCCAAGCTGGTATCCGACGACAGTCTGCACGCCACCAGGACCGCTCTTCACGCTCGTAAGTACGTCGATAAGAACGGGACCCCATTTCGTAGTCTTGCGGTGGATCTGCTCGAGCACAGCAATGCGCTTCACAGACTTGGGCAAAGCCTCAATCAGGGCAGAGCTGAGCCATGGGCGGTACAGTCTCGGGGTGATGATGCCGACCTTGGAGAAGTCACCTCCGCGGCGGGCCTGGTCGATGACATCGCCAAAGAAGTAGGCGCCAGAACCGAAGACGAACAAGCAGTTCTCGGCGTTGCTGGGACCAGCGTAGAAGAAGGCCTTGTACTCGCGGCCGGTGCTGCGCTTGATTTGAGCCCAGATGCCATCGGCGTACTTGAGGATGTCCTCAGACGTCACGACAGGTAGAGCCGATTCGATAGTGGTAGCATTGGACGATACCACAGAAGGGGGGCTGTCGGTGACGCTGTGCTCGCTGGATTGGACCGAGGCCCGCGACGAGTCGAGCTTGGAGTGCACGGACGAAGCGAGGTCGGAAGAGCTCAGACCACCCAAAGTGGTGGAGCCGGTCGGCGGCACGTCGGGACGGTCTGAGGCTACCGGCACTCGGCCGTCATCGGCGTAGATGCCGACAGCCGATTCCGTGCCGCTGGACTGCTGGAATCGCCTTGCCGCGTCGACGTCGAGAACTTCGCGAACAAAATCGACGTCTTCGGTCTCGATGGCCGCATCGTCTTCGCTCGAAGCAGAAGCGAAGAAGTGGACTACACCCTTGCCGGAGCGCAGGGCGAGCGCGTGGGCTGTCAGGGCCATATCCTGGGCCTCCTGCAGCGACTCGGACTGCAAGAAGGTCCATCCCGAGTTGCGGATGGCTGTGATGGCAGAGAAGTCGGGAAAGCCGGCGGGCTGCAGAGAGACGTGAAGGACGACTGGGTAATTTGCCAGCTTGTAGAGGTGGGAGATGGCAGGGAGGAGTGTTGAGGAGGAAGTCGTCACTGCGACGAGCTTGCCATCGCGGGCAGGTGCGAAGACGGAGAGCAGAGGATCAGCATTGTGTCTGACGTGCTCGATCTGCGTGGTAAGATTTGATGTCAGTCATGTTTCTACACGCCGCGATCGTGTCCAGGCGGAGGATTGCTTCTTACCTCTGGTACTGCGCTCTTTGCGACGATGCTCCTGTCGCCGCGAGCGACGGAGCTCTTCAGGTGCGACGAGAACTCGGAGTCCTTGGCCAGCGAAGGCTGCACAGAGACGACGACGTCGCTGGCGAGGTATGCGATTCTTGCGACTGTGAGAGGGATAACATGTTAGCTGTCGCTGTCAACAATCACAAATGGCCAGCACATTTGTTGCCATCCTCCTTGCTCTGCTGCTGGCGGCCATCGTCCTCTCGCTGCTTCCACCGTCGTCAAATCGCCTCCCCAACTAGCAGCTTGCCGGGTGCTTGATTGCGACAAATAGCAGCGCTCTGATTGGCCGATGGTGCATGTCGCTTGAGCTTCCACTGTAAATTACAGTGGGCAGAGCGCTGAAGGACGATGGCCTGCAGCCAGTAAAACCGGGGAAATCAGAGCAAACTTACCGGCCTCTCCAGGCGTCTGAATCTGGCCTCTTGTCGGTGCCATTGTCGGTAATGTGTGAAAAGGGTATTTGGGTATAATTCGCAAGGAAGGGGTATAGGGATTGTAATTCCCGTCTTCTTTTTCTCTGTTTTTCCCCAACACTTCTGGAACAAAACCAGTTACAGAGGGACAAGAGGGAAAGTGACCAAGAGGGCCCAAAAAGACAGTGCTACAAGCAACGGCAAGTAACCAGTGACGATGGAGCCAGGGGTGGTGGGTAAGGCAGGTAGGTAGAGGAGAGATGCGAAAGTAAGGGAGATCTCCAACAACTTGACTGAAAGACAGGACAGCGAAAACAGCCTCCGTTTCCGATGACCTTCCCGGCTTTGGTTTTAATTCATTCCCAAGAAACCAGCAGGCCGTCTCGCAGTTCCCACCGACAAGTTTCGCCCCGCAGAAAACAATGAATTTTGTCGACATCAGGGTCGATTGCGTGATCGGCTAGCGCAGCGTCTCCCCCAGTCCAATTCCAATTCGCTACCTCTGCTGCAGTCGAAGGCTGCTCTTTGCGCCTCTGCACTGGATGCCATGCGGCTTGATGCCCAGTTCTGGGGCGAGACGGGAACCTTGAGGTACCGGGCAGGCCAAACATGTCGGGACGGGTACAATACCGTGACTCGCTTGACAAATCTGGCTGGTTTATCCGTACTGACATCTGCATCTGGCAGTGGTCTTCACTGGGAATCCCATCCAACGATGGTGCAAATGCTCCGAATCATGACGCTGGGACGAACATGACCATCACCCACGGAGGGAAAGGCAAACATCTCTACAAACTCACATCGTGAATTAAGTCCGATCTCTTATCATGGACAAGGAAACATTCTCCCGCCACAGCCGGGACAAGCTCACTAATACCGCGACGTGGCTACCTGTCAAAGAGACGATATCCAATCCCCACGCAGTACTTACAAAGTCCAGAGTAGTTGAGTCCAGCCTCGCCCAGCCAGCTACTGGTTTATGTGCAGTATATCTGTAGGGTCTCCAGAACCCCAGGGATCAGTAGAAAGAGAAAAGAAGAAGAAAACTCCATTAGACAGACTTCCCGGGCAGCTGGGCTGGGGGCCAATGGCCGAATGCCGAACAAGGCCGTTGTCGGTCTGCAGCAGCGGCTGCCGCTTCCTCTGCATCGCATTTCGCCATGTTCGGCCTGGATGGGCCTGGCGGCGAGTCAACCAACACGCGACGGCTAGCTGACAATGCTGTTACTGCTACGACGGTCGGTACGGAGTGCACTACGATTATACTAGGATTGCTCCATATCCCGTCGTGGATCCTTTTCCCCATCCCCCCGGGGAATCTTTCGGATTACAAATGGTGAGTCTTGCATTTGCGTAGTCTCTCAGTCACCGGACACGCCCCTCCGTGCGTTGGTCTGCTGGGATCTGCTCGACCGGTCGACAGCCGGTGGCACCATGAGGAAGGCTTGGTATATCTGCATTGCTATGTAGTGTTTACTCTACGATGGTAACTCAGGATTCTTTCGCCCTGTTCGTGGGTTGTATGCTGTATGCCTGCTTATCGGGATTTGGAACCGTTTATCCATACTCAATGTCGTGACCCATCCCACCGTCTTTGCCTCTTGGCCTAATCCAGGAAAAATATGCCACCCAATCGTCCATACGCCGATGAACCACCCTCACACATAATCGTTTACAGAACCTAATCACCGAAACACGTCGTCTGTGCGGTCTACTACCTATCCTGCGTGTACCGTGTCATCCACATTAAAATTATTCTTAATCCCCAATGGCGACATTCCGCGATGGCGCCATCGGGGTGCCGTTTTTCGCCTCCGTCATCGCTGGGTAATAGCCGTCCGCGGCCCGGCTCACAGTGGGCCCTTCGCCCAGTTGCCGCCGACGATGCCGCTGCCGTACCGCCGATGCCGACAGCCCACACTAGCATCCGCAGCTCGAATTGAACTTGAACGTGGTCATGCATTTACAGAGCAGAACCCGTCCACTCCTTAAGCAACCGTGTGCCGGAATTTTGCGCTCACCGCGCTCGCCCACTCCTCTTGCGGTCGCTCCACCAACCAGTAGCCGCGACCGAGAGCGAGCATCACACGACCGACACGACCACGGTAGCCCTCGCCTTCCGGCTCGCCCTGAGAAAACGGTCCGTCGGGGCCCTTCTTGCGGCCTTCTTCCTCCCAGCCCATTTCATTGAAGCGCTGCAGTACGTTCTGCGCAAACGACATGACGACAAGCGCAAAGTAGATGCGTATGACGGTGACGGTAACGATGAGGCCGAGACTCATCCACGACTCCTGAGGTCCGATGTGCTTGGTGGTCTTGGGCACGTCGGGCACAACGGGCGCACCGTTCGCGAGCGCATCCTCTGCAATCTCGGCGCCTGCAGGGACGCCAGCGCTGCCCGGGTGCTTCTCCAAAGCGGAGCTGTTCAGGTACCACATGACGGCGAAGAATGTCGTGTAACCAACGTTGAGGAGAGTGTCGACGATGTAGAGCCAGGCGAGCCCGAGCACCTCGAATGGGCTCTGCTTGCGGATATGAGGGAAGCACATGGCCAGGCAGACGACGACGCCGAGAGAGTAGAAGTACATCGAAAGTTGCGTCACCGACAGTTCGTAACCGGTGAGGATTGCGAGCAGTCCGTAGAGGCCGGTGAGTCGGTTAAAGAGCAGGATCAGCGAGATGACCTCTGTGCCCGTCTGGAGGCCGATGCAGCCCATGAATGTCTGTCGCGAGTCCACCTGTCAGAATGCGACATGTTCAAGACGATGCAGTGGCTAAGCGCCGTCATGCATTTGATGCGACGAACCTTTGGGCGCGGTACCCGTAAGCGAAATCTTGAGAGCGCCATATCGTGTGAACTCGGGTAGTTTGCTTCGTGTCGTTGTCTTGTTCTTCTCTATATTGTGTTATCGAGTTGAGTCTTCTCTGACCAAGTATCGTGAGTGTGAGAGGTGGTTGCGTCAGAAAAGGGTCCAGGAGCTCTGGTAAATATGATAAACTTTCGGGATCGTTGCTTAGGCCGTCGGTCGTCACGCTCTCGCCCAGTTTTAACCAAAGCGGCTGGGCCGGATGACATGGGCAAAATAGGGTGGAAAGACCCTGCGTTCTCGATGACATGATGGGCTCCGCTTTGGCCGTCATGATTGGCACGCCAAACGATGGTCCAGGCGCCTTTACGCGGAAAGACGGAGTACGTGCCTCCTACCGCAGTATCGCCGCGCAGCGAATCGGCTCTGCCCACCACCGCGGCCAGTCGAAGTGACTTCACTTGTCACCTACAGCAGTATGGCAACGCAAGTATCGAGGTTCTCGGTCGTTAATTGCACTCCATGGACCCCAAGACGATGGGCTTTCGGTGACACCCGAGTCCACCGGCACGCTGCGGACTCCGCGTATTTCCATTCAACCTTTCGGCCGCTGAGCCTCATGCCCTTTCGGAGCCGGAGAGCAAATCGATTTTTAAGCTTTTCTCCTGCTGTGCTATACCGCACTACGCCGACTTCTGCGTTGCTGACGGCCTGAATAGCACATTACCGGCCAAGAGTCGAAGAGTCGCATGCACGCCCAACACTTGCAACAGTACTTTGACGAAGCGGAGAAGAAGAGCCATTAAAGGTAGATATGTACTAACGACCGTGGATTATAGCCCGTTATTATACAAACTGTAACTGATGCTGAAAATCCTCATTGCACGCTATGCTGTAACATGTCCTGCACCGCCAGTCGTGTCGTGTCGTCACGTAAGATGGGTATCGTAACGACGGCTCAGTACCGTGTCGTGCGCCACGCGTCGCTTCACGGGTTGGTTCGGCTCGATACGATTCGATTCAGGACTCAGGGTCTACTGCACTCATTTGCTTATTTTGAGCCGTCGTCTAGCATGCGCATCCCTCTTGCGAAGACTGGGCGGGGGTAGTCTTCACGTCAATCACTGCAGCGGGTTAGCCTTTCCGTCTGATGTCGGCGCATTTGGCGAATACGCACTCTGGTTCGAAGCCTGCTGGGCCGCGTCTGTTCCCTCCATGCCAGGCAACGCTTGCGCTATTCTCTTGAACAGCGTCTTGACGTTGTGTCCCACCTTCGCGCTGGTCTCCACGAACATGAGGTTGTTCTTCTTGGCCTCCTCCTCGCCCTGCTGCGTCGTCACCTCCCGCTTGTCGTTCAAGTCGGTCTTGTTGCCCACAAGGACAATGATGACGTCGTTTCCTCTCTCGGCACGCACGTCGTCGATCCACTTCTTGGTGTTTTGGAAAGATTTCGCATCTGCGCGCACACTTGTCAGCCATTGAGTTGGTCTCCTGAGGTTGGTGTTGGCAAGTACTCGAGATGTCGTAGACGACTACGGCGACGCTGGAGTCACGAATGTACGACGGAATGAGACTGCGGAAACGTTCTTGTCCGGCGGTATCCCAGAGCTGTAACCTCACCGTCCGGTCCTCAAGGTACATGGTCTGCGGCCAGTCAGATGTCTTCCAAGCTATTGCCACCGGTGATGCCATTGAAGCTTGCCTTGGAGAGAAAGTCGATACCAATGGTCGCCTGGTACATGTTGTCGAAAGAGTCGTACATGAACCGCGTGATCAGAGACGTCTTTCCCACTGCGACAAAGCCATGTTAGCGAGGGAGGGGGAGGGAGGGGGCTCCAAAGAAGGGCAATGCTGTCCGTACCACTCTGTTCTCCCAAGAAAACAAGCCTATAGCAAACACGTCAGTGCTCGGTTACCAAGAGACAACAATGATGATATGCAATTGTACTTGAACTTCTTGAGAGGGTTCTGGTAAGACCCGCCTGCGCCGGACGCCATGGTTGCAAAGTGTGCGCGGTACTCGGAGGACAGCTCAAAGTGGTATCGTGTTGTATCGGAGCGGCAAGTCAACGCTAGCAACCGTTGCAGAGACGACGGGTAGCTTGATGCAAGGGGGAGCGGTTGGTGGAGGTGGAAGAAGGACGGTGGTCGAGGGCGAAATCGGGGATGGAGAAAGAGGTGTTGGTCGCGACCTGGATACCTTAAAGTGAGAAGCCAACTGAGGTGCAAAAGGAGGTCAACTGGGCGCGCATGGCTTGGCGAAAGGAACCCCCGTCATTCACTGGGTCAATCGCCTGGGGTGGGCAATCTTTAGTGGATGATGGAGGGGCCACTCACTGAGTGCGTCGGAGTGTCCCGCAGCTGGTCGCAACTGTCGTCAGATAGGCTGATAAGAAACGAGACCCGCAATCGCGATAAGAAAATTTCACAGATTCTCGGCTGGACCATCCATCGCCAGGCCCCGCCAGTCTGGGCAAGTGCGAAAAGAGAAGATCGAGAAACATCCAACAACCGTGTATGGAGATCGACACTATTGACGACGACGACAACACAATTACACCAGTCGGTTACCATTCAGCGGCAACGAGAGGCAGTGTTACCGGGATTTGAATCGTCAACATGCCCGTTCTCAAGCCCCTCGCGGGCGACGGCGATGCGCCTCAGCAACACAAGCAGCCTTCAAGAAAGGGAAAGAAGGCATGGAGGAAAAATGTCGACGTTACGGAGCTGCAAGATGGTCTCGACGAACTGAACAAGCAAATCATTCAGGGGTAAGTAACGAATATGCCATGGAGATCACACTCACGCAGCGACCTGAACTGACTGTTCCCAAGCGGTGTCACGGTAGAGAAGGCCTCTGCAGACCTCTTCACGCTCGACACGGTCGGCACCACCAAGACGCGGACCAAGCCCAAGAAGACGCTCAAGTCCGAAGAAATTATTGCCGCCCGCTCCTCTGTCCCCGCCCTCGAGCCCCGCAAGAAGCGCCAGGGCGACAAGACCAACGACGGCCTCCTCACCGTGAAGCGACAGCGCACCGACTGGGTCTCCCACAAGGAGTTCGCCCACCTCCGCAAGGTCGCCGACGGCAAGCACGAGTCCTCCATCACCGTCCAGGACGCCACCTACGACCTCTGGGGCGCCCCGGCACCCAACGACGCCCCCGAACCGAAGCCCGACAACTTCATCCCGCCCGTCGTGAAAGCGAAACCCCCCAAGACGCTCAAGGAGAAGCCAATCTCCCTCACCGCCAGCGGCAAGCAGCTCCCCGCCGTTATCAAACCCACCGGCGGCTACTCCTACAACCCCACCTTTGACGACTACGCCGACCGCCTCGAGGACGAGGGCGTCAAGGCCGTTGCCGCAGAAAAGGCCCGCCTCGCCGCCGAGGAGGCCGAGCGCATCAGGCTCGAGGCAGTCGCCCGCTCCGCCGCCGAGGCCGAGGCCGCCGAAGCCCGCGCGCAACTCTCCGAGTGGGACGAGGACTCCGCGTGGGAAGGGTTCGAGAGCGGCGTCGAAGACGACGACAAACCCTCCCTCAAGCGCCCGGAGCGCAAGACCCAGGCCCAGCGTAACCGTATCAAGCGCCGCAAGGAAGCCGAGCGCGAGGCCAAGCACCAGCTCGCCATGAAGAAGCGTGCCGCCCAGGAGGAGCACATTAAGCAGATCGCCGCCGAGATCGCCGAGCGCGAGGCAGCCAAGAACGCCCTCGCCCTGGCCAAGGAGGTCGGCGAGGGCAGCGACGCCGACGACGATCTCGACGACGTCGTCGACGAGGGCCCCCTGCGCAGGAGGCAGTTGGGCAAGTTCAAGCTCCCCGAGAAGGACCTCGAGCTCGTCCTGCCCGACGAGCTGCAGGACTCGCTGAGGCGGCTCAAGCCCGAGGGCAACCTGCTCAAGGATCGGTACCGCAGCATGGTCGTCCGCGGAAAGGTCGAGGCCAGGAGGCATATCCCCTTCAAGAAGCAGGCCAGGACGAAACTCACCGAGAAGTGGCAGTACAAGGACTTTAAGATTTAGAGGGCGTATATACGATAGACGGGACCATCATAGTAATCAAAAGCGTTTGGGCGTTGTGGTTTTGCAACGTCGTTGGGCATCTACAAAACGAAGGTCGTGTGAGTGACAAGTGATGATATTATGGAAAGCGTCTAAGCTTCGAATCTACCGCTCTTGATCTTGGATTTCTATCCTACCGCATCGTTATGAAGCCTTTTATCCCTCGTACTCCTCAAGGTATGCACACAACAAAAGGAAATCGTACGGCGAAATTTTGCCGTGTCAGTAGCTCATTAGATCTGGAAATGGTTAGCTTGGGGTTTCTGATCACAATGTTATCGGGAATCTCACCTCTTCCAAAGAGACCGCGCTTCGCCCAATCCATGGCCAACAGAATGCGCGTTCGCAGACTGACGCTCTGCGCAAAGTAGACGGAACGCCACATGTACACCGCCCAAAGCCCGCCGGCAAAGTTCCAGCCCTGGCCCCAGTCGAAGACGGCCGAGTTGCCAATGTACGCCAGGCTGCCGAGGTGGTGGTACTCGAAAGCCTTGTACACGACCGAGTCAATGTCACCATCGAGCACCTGGTTCGCCTTGAGACCGTCCGAGGTGCGCGCCATCTTGTTGAACTTGTGCGCGAGGTACTGGCCTTGCTGGTGTGCGCGCTGCGCCGTCGCCGGCAGCGAGGTGAGCTTGGAATCGATCTGCTTCAGCAGCTCCCTGAGCTCGCCAAAGTCGAGTGTACCTGACTGATCCTTGTCGAACTGCTGGAAGAGCTTGTCGAGGCGCTTGAGATGACTGACGGCCTGCGGGAAGCGCTTCTTAACGTCGTTGGCCACATCGCGCCAGTCGCTGAAGTGCAGCTCGAGCGTCTCCGGGTCCTTGCCGTGCTTGAAGGCGAGGCCCCGCAGGAAGGTGATGATGTGGTCGGCTACATTGTTCTGCACTGTAGAGCAGTCGCCAATGGCGTAAACGTCGCCAAGGGGTGTGCCGTTGAGTCGGAGGTGGGTGTCTGTCTCAAGAGCATGGCGGTTCGTCTGAGACGGGCCGAGCTTGGCGGAGAGACGCTTGCACAAGTCGGTTTGGGCGACGCCGGTAGACCAAAGACAGAAACCCATGGGGAGTTCCTTGGTGACGAGGGAGCCGTCGGGCTGCTTTTGGGTGAAGACAATCTTATCCGGCAGAACTTCCTTGACGCGGGCGTTGGTGAGAACATCAACCTGGTCGCGAGCGAAGTGCTCTTCGGCGTACTTGGAAACAGTTTCGTCGTAGGTGTTCAGGATATGGCTGCGGCTCTGGATGAGGTGGACCGAAATTTCGTTGCGGAGGAGCTTGGGGAAGTGCTTCGTCAAATCCTCGTTGAGCATGTCGAACAGCTCAGCTGCGAACTCGACACCGGTGGGACCACCTCCGCTGACGACGAAAGAAAGGAGGCGCTTTCGCTCATCGTCAGAGGTGGTAGGCAGGCACGCTTGCTCGAGGTTATGCATAACCTGGTTTCGGACATTTCGCGCGTCGCTGATATCCTTGAGGAAGTGGGCGTTTTCGAGGCCTTTGACACCGTGGGGGTTGGTCGTAGATCCAACCGCAATAACTAGCTTATCGTAAGGGACGTAGAAGCGAGTCTCGTTGCCGAAGGCGTCCTTTTGAGAGCACTCGATTAGCTTGGCAGAGAAATCCACATCCTCTGACTTTGCGCGGATGAAGTGACCATTGACACGGGACAGGACTCGGCGGATCGGTTCGACCAGTGATCTCAATTCCAGGGTTCCAACAGTGGCAGACGGCAGCATGGGCGTGAACAAGAAGTAGTTTGTGGGCGAGACAACGGTGACGTGATAGTCGTCAGGGTTCAGCTCTTTGAGGAGAGCGACGCCTCCCCAACCGCCACCCAGAATAACCAGCTTCGGCTTGTCCTTGGCGTTCGCTGAGCCCTCGTTATCCAGATCGTCGATGAGCACTTCAGCAATGGGCAGGTTCTTCGGCCCACCCTTTCTGGGGTTCAGGGCGAGTTGCGAGACGTTGATTTCGTTTTGATCCGGGTGTTCTTTGTACGTAGAAGCGTCGTAGATGAAGAAGCCGACGACGCCGAGGCCGACGAAGATGATGCCTCCACCGAGCCATGTCGCGCCGCGGTAAGCGAGCCTCAAGAGTCGCGACCGAGGTCTCGGTGTCGGTTGGCTAGAAACCATCCGTACCGAGCTTTTGGGCAGGCCATGAGCGCTGAAGAAGGCGTTGGCGAGGGGTGTTTGGGTTCGCGATCGTTGGGGAATGTTGGCGAAGGCGCGCCTTTGCGAAAAGCTAGCGACCTGCTGGCTGCATGGCGGCAGTATATTGAAGATGCTCGTCTTCGAGGTCGTCTGTTGCGCAACGCGCGCAATGCGCGATAGCGGAGACGTGGTAGGAGGCATTCAAACTGCCACGGTATGTCTGGTATGTGTTTCCTGACCAAGGAGTATCTGTTCTGCAGAATCAACAGGGAAATCTCATGTCGAAACGAGCTCAGGGGGCAGCAGTAGAGCTCTCTCGTAGGGGATGGCAGTGTCGTGAGTGTAAGCGGAAGATAAGAAATCGGCAATTCAAGCTAATTTCAAAAGATAAATCAAGGCGTAATGGGTAGGAGCTTGTACGAAAAAGAAAGCCCCAAAGAACTTGCGGGATAGCTCCCCCTAGAGATATGCGCAATGATGCTTGTACTACCTAAGTCAATTCCAGGACCTTGTCACCTCCGAGGAGCTACGGCCAAGTGCGTCATAGTTCGGTTAAGCCGAAATCTTGCCTCTCATGCAATTACGCAGCACGGAGCCCAACTAGCCGAAGATCCTAGGTGAGGTGTCTACTGGACATTCTTTTCTACCGGAACTCCCAATTCCTCCGTCCAGTACGGCATTCTGTCGCCATTGAAATCTCTTCGTCTTGCTCTGATCGCGCTCGCCCTAACCGACGTCGACTCGGACTTTCGTCCCAAAATCTTGGGCCGGTCGTCGGCGCCGCGTCCCTGGTCATCCGAGCTGTCAGCTTCCCTTGTCAATTTCAGGGGTCCAGTCTCGGCAGAAACTGATAATGTCGACACGATGAGCTCAGTCAGCGGCATTCTGGAGGCAGGCCGGGCGCCGCTGAACTCCACAGATTTACCCACTCCTCGGCGTCCGTTCGGCCAATTGAAGCCAATAAAACGGGGTAGATGGGAATGACGGATCTCGCATGCCATTTGCTGCGCCCAACCGCATCTGCATCGGCTCGGAACTTGCCATCAATCGCATCAAAACTTGGCATTGTTATGCGGCTTTTACTTGAAGAGCTTCCTTTGGCTTCGGTAGATTTGACCAGCGCGGATGGACTGGCCTTTATAATAATAACAACCTAGCACCGGAAATACCTCTTCTCAACCCAGCGATCTTCAATGTCCGCAAGCATGTTACAGAGCACAATTGTGATGCCGGGGAAAACCTTGGCCAGACGGTGAACTCCCAGTTTGCCGGCAGCATAGCATGCAAGCACAATCTTCTCTTGGGCGACGCCGTGGTCGACGAGTACCTGGACTGCCATGAGCGCAGCGCCTCCGCTGGCCATCTGCGTGTCGATGAGCAGCACTGCCTCGTGCTGGTCGATGTTGTCGGGGAGCTTCATATAATGCAACTCAGGCTCCCCCGTCCGTACGTTAGACTGGATGAGGACCCTGCCCGTCCTGATGTCGGGTACCACTCTCTTTAAAGCCGTCTCAAACGCGGCTCCGCCTCGGAGAACCAACACTGCACTTACGTTGCCCTTGGCCACCAATCCGTGATATTTGTAGCCCTGGGGTGTGGCGATCGTTCTCTCCTCAAAGTTGACGTTATTCAGGGCCCTGGTGCGGTCAGCTTCGCTGGCTCATGTCGTAGGCAGCGAGTCACTCACTGCTCGATCAAGAGACAGGCCAGGCGGTCGAAGTAGAAGATGAAATCTTCTCCCGACGTGTCAATGTCCTGGATAATGGTGCTCATGCCTCTCAGCTGAGTCGTCTGTTCCAGGATCACCACTCGGTCGGAAAGAGGCTCGTTTGCTGCGGCAAGCTCCAGCTGCGTCAGAGCCGCGCGGTGATGTGTCGACTTTTCAATCAATTTTCGTTCAATATACTGAACGACCATTGCTATTGCTACGATTTAGTCACTCTTCAGGCATGCGTACGACCGACCCACTTACCCATGGCCACCTGGTTCTCGATTCCTCGAGGTACAATGATATCTGAAAGAGTTAATGACGAGAACGACAAAGGACAGCCAACACAACCCACCCGCCACTTTTCGCTGCGGCTCAACAAACTACATTCGGTCAGAAAATGGCTGTTCTCGGTCGTCCGAAGAACCTACCTTTTCGAAGTTTGGCTTCACGAAACTGAACCACTGCTTCATGATACCCTCGACATCTCTACCACGTTCCTTGACGTCGCGTAAGACTATAGTATTGGGTCAGTGTATACCATGAGTCGACAATCAGCCTCACTTACCTCTCCGAGAAAGGCAGGTGTCGGCATCTGCTTCACAGAAAATCTAAAGACGCGTCAGTGGGCGATTTCTGACTGGCCAGGGAATCGTACTCTCATATCCAACAGATCGATGATGCGCGGGTCATGAAGGGCGAAAATACCCTCCAGAATAATAACATGAGGCGAATAAATGGTCATGGTGTTCTCAAGGCGCTGGTGTTTCGAAAAGGAGTAAACTGGAATATCCGCTCGTTTTCTGATGCGGTTAGGAGCCGCGGTTACGGGGAGAAAACGGTGGCCTTGTATAAAGATGCTCTCGATGAGGTGTGAAGTAACTTACCCAGCTTTCAGGTCGCGCAGGCATTGCACAAGGACATCAAAGTCGATGGCCTAGAAGCCATCAGCAAATTTGATAATGAAGATGGGTGCTCTGAGATGAGCTTACGTCTGGCGCATCAAAATCAAACTCGTTGGCGAAAGCCTTTTTGGATTGTTCCGGGGTAAGGGGGTTGTAAAAAGAGTCCTACATCATCGAAGCTCAAGTCAGATTGTCCCCATCAGGACGGTTGGCGGGGTAAGAAATCCGCTTACCATGGACAAGATCACCACCCAGGGCAGATTCAGCGTCCTCACAATGGCGTGTGACAAGGTCGACTTGCCAGAGCCAGAGCTACCAGCGATGCCGATGATGCTGACGTCCGCCCATGGTGGTGAGTAGTGAGCCCGTCTCTGGATCGTCACATGAGACTCGGTACCGTTGGTCTCGTCTGCCATTTCGGAGCTCTCCGACGTCAAGGTATGATGTGTGGCGGGTAGTTGCAGCTTGGGCCTCGAGTTCCTGCAGCTTGGGTGACGAGCCAAAGAGGGGAAAGACGCTGCAGGGTTCGACAAGCCTTAACTTCTACTCCCCGTCAAGTGAATGAAGGAGAAGAGAGATATAAAAATGGATGAGGAGAGGAAAGTAGAACTGAGGCAAAAGCCAGGGTCCAGTCTCTAAAGATAAGCGCTGAGGGGATGCTGGACTTTGACAAGCCTGGCTGGCTACCTAGTGGAGCTTCTGGGTTGACGGTCCAGCTGAGGTAACGCTGCGTCGGAAGACGTTCTGATCAGAGCAACATGCGCCGACGATTGTTCAGAGGACGACTACGATTCTTTTACCTCCGCAATACGAGTCGGGTTTCGAAGGAAAGCAAACAGACTCGCGAAGGGAGAAGAAAGGAAACACAGTTTATGGCTAGAATGGGACGGGCTGTGCTCGTGTGCCTTCTTGCCTCGAACCTCTTTTTCTGACTCCAGCTAATCAGGCCTTATACCGGTTTTGGACACTCGCAACCTTTACACGGTCACTCAACAGCACTCGCTAAGGCACCTGCACAGGTAAGGTACGGTGGAGGTAAGGTATGGGACTTTCTATCAGGTACCTTATCTTCACCTGAGGTACCAAACCCGTGGCCGACCTGCCTGTTGTACGGTGGGGTTCGCCCTGTATTTTTTCCAGCCCTGACTGAGCCTGGTCCAGGCCGGCAGCAGTTGCTCAGGTGTGAATCTTACATAATCTGCAAGGTCCCACTCTTTAACCCCGTCTGATTCTCCCATTGGCGCCAGCAGCCGCAAAATCTGGAACCGAATAAAGCTCCGCCCAGCCTCTTTCCCTTTGTTCTGACGTTTTCTCTCTCTTCCACATCCGATCCTTTTTCACACGTCAAACAGCTTCTTTGAGGCTCGATCACTCGAAAAACAAGCAAAACGCGAGCTCGACTGGCCACTCAAATGTGACGACGGCCCAGCCTTGCTACTGCTCTGCAAATTTCTTCCCTTTTTTCTACTTCTTCACCTCCATTCCTATGTTCTAGCGACATTGTTCCCCTCAACGTATGTCAGGACTGCCGGACATCAACGACCCAAGAGCGATAGCAGTTTGGAATAGCAGAGCTGCTCACCTCGTGCGCGAGACCTTGGCGAGGATCATGGTCCGTTGAAGCTCCCAAGCCTTCTCCTGGAGGAGCACCGCAGCTAAGATGCCATCCAGACTTCGTCTGCGTCGACTGCCACTCCTTCGAAGCATGGCTTCGAGAGTCGCGTCAAGGACGTCAAGTCGCCCAAGAGGTAAGCCCCTTCTCTTTTCTAGCTAGTGTGGCGCTAGCCCCAACTCGTCGCGCCTCACTTTCCCCCCTACACGGTTCACATGATGATCATCTATCAAATGGGAATCTCTCCTAGCAATTAACGTGCGGAAAACCCGATATAAAATTAACCCTGACACCTGTTACCATACCACTCGTTCTGTTTCATACGCGAAATGAAGACGCTCATGCTAACGAGGTCTTCTAGCGACATCAACGCTCTCATCCTGGACTATCTGACCATGGAGGGCTACCCCAATGCCGCTGCTAAGTTCAGTAAAGAGGCCAACCTCCAACCTCATCAGATCGATGAGACAATCAAAGCTCGTCAACACATCCAGAAAGCCATTCACACTGGGCGTATCCAGTCGGCCATTGAGGGCCTGAATGACTTTGACTCGCAGGTAAGCTTATACACGAACTTAATTCCACACGTGCGATGATTATTTCCAAGTTGTACATGCACCACTCATATTAGCGCCTTCGGGCGTTTTGATGAGAAACAACCATTTTTTTCTATGAGCAGTATTGAAGAACAAATCTTTGTGTCAGATCTCATAGTCAAGCCTTGGTCTAACATTGAACCCAGATATTGGATGGAGATCCGTCCCTGCACTTCGCCCTGCTTCGACTACAGCTTGTTGAGCTCATTCGGTCTTGCACGGCGGCACCAGACGGCGATATCTCGCCAGCCCTGTCGTTTGCCACAGATTTTCTCGGACCTCGCGCGCCTACAGACTCGAGATTCTTGAGGGACCTGGAGCAGACCATGGCTCTTCTTGTTTTTCCGCACAACGACCTCGAGCCCGAGTTGGCCGCCATCCTGCACCCGGACCTGAGACGGAACGTGGCAGATGATGTGAATAAGGCTATTTTGCAGCGTCAATCTGAACGCAGAGAAGCTGCGATCCGCCAGCTGGTCAAGATGCGCGCATGGGCTGAAAGTGCCGCCAGGGCTGAGAAGAAGGGCATTCCTGAGAGGATCGGTCTTGGCCTCAATGGTGATGAGGGTGAAAACCTCGATCACATGATGATTTCCTAGGAGGACAACCTGGAGCTGCTCAGAACTTGGTGGGACGCGGTCATGGATTTGGGAACGGGAACTGGCTTTGGTGTTTTTTAAATCAAGCGGATGCGGGGCGTTGGCAATTATGGTTCACATGGCATGGGTGGGGGATACGAAATATTGGCGTTGGGCACTCGGTCATGACTGCATGATATCACGGTACACTTTACATAGCTACAACTTGCGTAGCATCGGGGCCACAGAAGACCGACAGGAATAGAAGCCACGATGGCACAATGGTTTACAACTATTTGCGGAGTGTGTGAGGTTTTCGCCCAGAGACAATGAGACACTGCCGGACAAAATGAGGCTGAACTGTCGTCGATATTGCTGGTGGGTCTGTAGACAACCAATAGACACCCGTTCAAGTACGCTTACAACGTTCGCAGTCTCTTCCACTTTCAGGCGACATAGAAATCTCAAGAACAAGATGGCATCTAAGCGACCGCAGTAATATACTCTCAGAAGGCCGTGTGTCATAAATGTTCCGGCTCTTGAAACAGAGGTCAAGCCCAACTAAGCCAGAATGGAACGTAAAGGATTAACAGAGCATTCTCATGGGGTTATATACAGTTACAGACGTCTATTTGGTTCGGATGTGCTTGAGCTTCTTGGGGGAGTAAAGGAAGTTATTGGCGTAGGCCTTGGGGGTGATCCTCCTCGACTGAGGCTCCTGCACAAAGTACTCGTAGCCCTGCTTCTCGGCGAAGTGGATGGCGTCCTCCTTGGACTTGAAGTTGAGCTTGGTGCCCTGCATGAAGTCGCCGGATGACTGCCAGCCCATCAAGGGGTTCTCCCATCGGTGGCCCTTGGCGAGGACGTCCCAGTCCATGCGCCACTGGTGGCCCTGCCAGTTGCCGGACTGCGTCGCGGGCTTGGTCTCCTGGTAGATGCTGTTTGAGTGGCGTCGTCAGTATCTCCGCATGCTAAATGAAGGAGCTCGTTCGAGCGGAGGGTAGCTCCGTATGTGCATGCGTACCGAACGGAGCGGGCCTGAAGCTCCATGGGAGCGCCAGAAATGGTGCCGGCCTGGATGTAGGGGACATCTTCGCTGCCGTCCTGAACCTTTTTGGGAACCGGGGTGAAGGTACTGTCGACGCCGTTAGCCAAAGGTGTTTGGCAGCTCCGGAAGAGGCCAATTGGCCGTCGTCGCGGATGGGAGGTAATCTCACGAGGTCGCCTTGTCGGCGGTGATGTTGTAGTTGGGCCCGTTCTGCTCGGTGGAAGGGGGGACGGCGGCAGGGACATCGGTGGAGGTGGTGGCGACGGAGCTCTCGAATCGGCGAGCAGTCAAGGACATGGAGGCGCGGAGGGGAGTCGCGCACCGCAGCAGGCGGGCGGCGCTCGGGGCTCGGAGGGATGCCATTGCGACGATTCGGCCACTCGTCGATCGACGTCGGTGAAGGGCGAAAGGATTCCGAAGGGAATGAAATGTCGTTGGAAGTAGTGGTAGTGGTGGTTGACGTTCGACAATGCTGCAAGGCGGAAAGGGCCTTGCTCGGGGACGGGAACCACTGTCTGATTTGCGGGGCTGTGATTGGCCAGCCGCAAGAACCTTGACCCGAAAGAAACGAGTGCTTTTCGTTCAAACCTCACTTCGGCAACGGAGCAGTGCATTATCCACCATTTGCTAGCCATCAGCCTCACCCGCCCTCACGTCGAAGAGTCAATTGCCCGTTCAATTGACCGCTTGCGCCGAGCTCGATCAACTTCGAATCTTTTCGGCACTTCTCCGATACCCCTTGCAGCCATGAGCTTCGTTCCTCGCCGCGGTCTTTCGACCCTCATTCCTCCCAAGGTGCGCCTCCCTTCCTCCGAACGCTGATGAAGATATCGCAGATGCGGGTTTACTAATTGAGATGCACGCAGGTCGCCTCTCCCAAGGTACGAAATTATTGCGAATTGGCATTGCTTTGATGGCCGACCGAGCTGGTGCGAAGGATTCCGCCGCGAAATCGGAGGTCGGGGCGGGACGGGCACGGAAAACGAATAGCGAGACGGACGGAGCTGCTCGGAGCTGCACCACGAAGGCGGGACTGGATGCGACAACAAAAGAAAAGTGCAGGATACGATGCGGCAGAACACACGGGCTAACATAGCATGTTCTCCAGGCCCTCGGCGCGGACCCCAACGCTGTTCGCATGCAGCGCGTCGTCAACTTTTACGAGAAGCTCCCCCGTGGCGCGGCCCCTGAGCCCAAGGCCACCGGCCTCCTCGGTCGTTACGCCGCTAAGCACTTCAACGGCAAGAACGCCTCTGCCAAGCGTACGTTGGACCTCTGACCCCGGAAGTCGTGCTGCATTCGGTGCATCACGGCATGCATTATTCGGTATTGCGGTCTAATACTTGTGATGCAGCCATCATCCACGCCCTCGGCTTCCTCCTCGTCATCGGCTACGCCCAAAACTACTACTTCCACCTCCGTAAGTTTGATCCCGTATCCACGGACAGGTCGAAAGATTGTGGGATAAACGTTGACTGTGTGCGACAGGCCACCACAAGAACAATGCTCACTAAGCGACTCCCTTAATCGGTTGTAGTCTAGCCCTCGGCTATGTAATGGCATTGGGACTGTGTATATAAGAATTAGAAGTTGTCTCTCCGGGAGGAGGCTCCGAGGCAAGATTCCCTTTTGTGACTGATGTATTGGTGCAACGTCGTGAGATGTGATGACGAGTGACTCTCGAACCTCGGTGGTGTGTCCGGGTTTTTTCCCATGTAGGCGGCTGATGGGTATTTAGAATCCCGGTGACCACTTGTCGAGCCGAAAGTTTGTTTCAGCTAATGGCAATGACTGAATGGATGAGCAGTGTTGCGTAATGCGCAGGAGCTCCAACCACCCGAGGGTGTTGCGTGACACGGTGAGATGCGGCAGGTTCTAATGATCATTGAGTTGTTGCGTGGATGACATACCCACCTGGCTTATACTCACTATGCTTGGAAAATGTTTGTGATTCATACCACACTTTGACTAGGTAGTCGACCAGATGAAGTCAGCAATCACTTACCTACAACATATATACCTAGAAACTAGAAACTAGAAACGTGAACTCGCCAGCTCAATACATCTCGGGAGGGTTCATAAGTGGCTCAGACAGCACTCTGTTGATCAATGCGACACGTCCAAGAATAGAGCAGGTTTTGTCGGGGAATCCTGCCGTCCGTCTCGGCGGGTGCCAGCTGTACAGTGCAAGTACATACAGTATATGGTTTTGAATGCACTGCTGTAGCCTCACTGCTGGGACTTACCTAAGCTGACATTCTTACCTAAGAAACCCAAAAACCTCATTGCTGGTGGCAGGTGGTCGTGGTGTGTCCACGTTGGCAAATGACATGGTCAGGTCCACTCCTCGTTCACTGACCTCCAGAGCCCTGCTATACTACCAGCTGCTGTTAGGACCCTCACTGGATCTCTCATATTGAAGTCACATATTCATGTACACAGGCACTGACTACCTACCTAAGGTAATTACTACCTCTCTCTGTCTCTCTGTCTCTCTCTCTCTCCTTCCTTGGATAGTCACCTACCTATATGAGGTAGATAAGCATACTGAGACAGAGGACTGAATACCAAGTACATACATTAAATACTACTTGTACCTATGTACAAGTAACAATCTATAAGGTAGTACACCTCACCCCAGGGTACCTAAGTCAGTACCTATCTCAGCCTACACTCACCACCCACCACCTCATTCACCACAGCACACCAGCCAGCACCTCCTCTTCTGGTGCCCTGATCCCTGATAGGTAGGTAGTCTTAGGTAGGTTCCTCTAGTCTTACCACAGTAGTGGCAGCAGCTCCAGTGCAGTATACGACAACCATCACAGCCACATTTACCACCTCTCTTTTCTGTTCCCCCGGCCACTTTACCTCACCTCACATCACACCTTCCCCCCAATCAGCCCAGCTCAGCCCAGTGCAGTGCTCCGCTCCCTTTTTTTCCGACCTCCTTCCTCAACACCAATCTGGAACTACCACCGAAGCTGAGAACACCTCCTGTCCTACTGGTAGGGGACTCTTTATTATTTTTGAGATCGCGAATACACATCTTGGCTACTGCGACCCCGCGATACAATCCTGCGAACCTTGTTGTGCTTCTTTTCGCTGTCACAACCAGTTCCTGCCAGTTTGCCCACCCTCAGGATTACAACATACTCTCCCAGTGACTCGAGCCCAGGAATAAGCGATCACACACCCCAGCCTCGCTGTTCCAGCAGAGACCGACCGACAACGTATGATGGCAACTGAAGCCACTCTTGCCGCTCCTGTCGATGCTTCTGTCCACTCTGACTCCAAGCTTGTGAGCCTCTCTATTCCTTTCCATTCTATGTCACGATTCCAAAGAAGAGGCATCTCACACTCAGTGTCCACTCCAACTATCTCTACATCTTCCCTCAAACTACTCAGCACCCTCCTCATCCATGCCACCTTGATCCAGCCTAACCCCAACCCGTCGCTCGTGATGGCTAACCTAGGGCCGTGCCTGGCCAAACCCAAACAGACCAACGACGCCGAAAGCTCCCGAGATGTTGGCCTCGACCGCGCGAAGTTGAACGGCACTTTCGCCGTCGATGATTTGGAAAATAAGCACATCACCGGTATCGAAGACCAGATCAACTCAGCAGATGTCAGTGTGAGCGGAGGATCCGATACAGAAGCATCACGGGCCGGACGCGATGGGGATAAGGGACACGGCAGGACGTCATCGACCGTCAAGAAGCCTGCGACGTTCAAGGCTGTTTCTGTTAACAAGACCTTTCTCGCTGCAAAAGGTGCATCCACAATTTCCGCCAAGCCTGCGGACAAGACCAGCTCGTCCTCTATGCTGAGCTCCTCGCCCTCGGGAACCTCTGCCCTTTCAGGCTCACGGCCGAGACTCGTCGCAAAGACCGGCAGTGGCGCCGGCAATGCACCGCGACTCACATCTACTGCCAATGGGGGCACCACCTCGTCTGGTCCCGACCCAAGCGCTGTGTGGAACAAGAACCGACGTAAGCCTGACGGATATTTGTGGAGCTCCGCGGCCGTGATGCTAATCCGTGTTCCCAGCTGTTCCAGCACCGGAACCCAAGAAATTCACCGATGAAGAACTTAAGAAGTATGGCATTCATATGGCGAATCGACTGGCTCCGGAAAGCTCGCAGGGGCAGGGAAATTGGGCGGATATCGAAGACGATGACGACGATTGGGCCCCAGAAACCATTACCTGGGGAGACGGCACGAAAACAACTCTGCCGCATCCTGACGAGACACCCGCGCCGCCTCCCGAGCCTCCGGCACCGATCTCAGCCCCAGCCCCAGCCCCAGCGCCACCCAAGGAGAAGCTTTTCGTTGAGAAACCCAAGTCGCCCGCTCCTCCTCGCAGCACCGCGTCGCCGTCTATGAAGCCCGGCGTGCTTGCCTCCGGGAAGGGTCTTGTCCTCAAGGGTGGTTCTGCCGATAAGCCAACTCTGGTCGCGAAGCCGCCCGCGCCCCCAACTCCGGTCAAATCGCCCTGGGCGACGCTGCCACCTGTCGAAAAGGCTCCTCCCGTTGTCGCTGAGCAACCTGCTCCCCAACCCGGCCACAGGTTTGCAGCCAGAGATCAGGCAGGCAAGAGCAACACGCCGCCACCATATGCGAGAGAGATCGCTGCCGACGACTTCAACCGAAATGCTTGGAGAGAAGGACAGAACCAAACGGGAGGTAACAGAGAACTTTTCAACTCCCAGTCCGGCCGATATGAGCCAGTCAACGACAGGAGGGGTTCTTTCCGATCCGATACGCACAACAGACAACCTCCACTGCTACAACGCCCGTCCCACTCTGATCATCCTGAACCTTCTGCGGCCTTCCAGACAAGTAGGACTACTGCGCCGGAAGGTCCCTTTGGCAGACGTCGTGGATCTTCGAACGTGAGCGGTGGAAGCGGGACCTACCTGCAACGAATTAGTAAGGGGCCCGAGCAGCCGCTTCCTCCTCCAGAGCTCTTGAATCCTCGCAGAGGTTCGGTAGCGGGTTCAGTCGACGGCCCGATGTCTCCTCGTAACTTCTCTCCGTCAGGATTGCAGCACGGTCCCCGGGCGCACCCAAACCAATCATGGCAGCCAAGGGCTTCGCCCGGTCAGAACTACGCCAATCTCCATTCCACCGGCCCCCCGCCCGATGGTCGACCTGTGCAGCCACCACCAATGGCTCGCTTGGAGGAAGACATTGAGCTGCAAAAGAAGATCATGCGCGAAAAGCGCGAGTTGGCAATGCAACGCAGGCGCGAAGAGGAAGCACGCGAGGAAGCTGCTAGAAGAGAACGCATTAAGGCGAAGCTGGACGCCATGGGACCACCCCCGGAACGCAAGAGCGCCAAGAAGGAACCGACCGAAACCACCAACGCGACCCTCCAACGTGAGAATTCGGCCGGATCAGACGCAGTCTCGCAGTCTAAAGAGTCCGCGAACGATGCCGGCCTGTCGACTGTGCCAACTGCTCTAACCAATATCACTGAAAAGCCCTTTGTCGAACGAGCTGATGGCGAGCCGGATCACCGAAGACCTGCAGGACATGATGCCAGACAGCCCGGCGGTTGGGAAGGTCAGGCGCCTCAGCAAGATCGTATCCCGACCTGGGGAGGAGCTGGCGCCCAACAGTCGGTTCGCAACGTCTGGGGATCACCCAACAACGACCGCGGCCTCGGAAACGGTACTTTCATCACAGACATTGGCCGTCTGCCAGACAGGCCGGGAGGTCAACTTCCTCCTGTCCAGAGCAAGAAGGGACCTGCCCCTATCGCCCCGCCAAGTGCGCAACGAGCCTCTAGCCAGGCACCCCCAACGAATCCGGGCCGTTCTGGGTCCACGCGAGAACTCACAGATATGCGCAACAAGTGGGCGTCTGCGGTGTTGGACGGCGACAAGGCTGTCTTTGACGAAAGGAAAACGCAGCGTCTCGAGAGAGACCGGGAGCTTAACGAGCGTGGCCTCACCGCTGAGCAAGCTCAACCAAATATCAAGGAAACCTGGCGGCCCGCAGGTGAGGGTAGACGTGAGCCTGCCCACGTCGTCCACCACGATATTGCAAGCAGCGCCGCGACCGCATCTGTACTCCCGCCAACGGGTCCTGCAGCTTCCCACCCCCGACCGTCGAGATTCTTCCCGCCGAAGGACAGCAGACATGATTCTGCTTCCGCCGTTGAACCGTCTCGGCCCAACTCGCCGTCGCCTCCGCCTCCCGACATGATGGGACACCCTGCTTTCGACGGCGACGTGAATCATCCCCATGTGTCTCTTCCACGGCCCCAGCCGGTGGTCAAGCTGCCGCCGTCTCTTTCAGGTTCAGTCACACAAGCAACAAGGTCTGGTGGCTCCTTCGCTTGGGCCACTCCGAGTGGTTACAAGGATGTACCGGGTGCTCACCGCGGCGTTCACTCCCAAAGTGCTGTGCCTCAAAGACAGCAATCTCGCGATCCTGCCAGTCAGTGGCAGGATCGTATCAATAAGCTGGTTGGAAAACCCACCTCTCCTCCGAGGGCGTCCGGTGTAGAGCCTGTTAGCAAGAGTGCTCTTGATTACTCGGGGCTCTATGACCCGGCCACCGTCTCGCTGCCCGGCGTTTCGCACGAGGCCGTGGATGACGTGAAGTCTTTTACGACAAAGCCGATGGCGGAAGAGTGTTTCGAAGAGCAGGAGATGGGATCATTGCCTCAGATCAGACTTCCTCACAAGACTCCAGATGCTGCTTGGCACCCGGCTCAAGCCCCGGCCAAACCCCTGCCTAGGCGCTTTTGGGTGTCCGATATTGAATCAGTGCGTGCGCTATGGTTTCCCCATGAGATATCATCCAGGGGCAGTGTGTACCGCATTTACTTCCCGGGCATGACAGAGGCTAGAACTGTCCTGCTACCATACCAACGATCGACAAGCAACCCCCGGGGATCCAACTCACGTGGGCGTAACGGAACTGGGCCCAGTAGGGGCGGTAAAGGCCGTGAGTCGTCCTACGGCGAAAGCAGCGGTTCTGCTCCCCCAACCCGCGGACGTGGCGGATACCGCGGACGTGGATCTGAAAACTGGTCTCGTCGACGCCCTGCCAGCCAGGCGGCATAACTCTTGCTGTCCGCAAGCCACCAAAAACAAGCCCCCTATCTTACTCTCAACACGAAATCGTACGAAATTCTGTGTCTGCTTCAAATCGGACGCACGTAACGGGTGTTTCATGACGAGCAGTGGGTCGTGCACCAATTTCGAGAACACTGGTTAATAACGCAATAAGCCCTGAGCCTCTTCGGACTCAGTCACTGCTTGTTCAGCCGGGCTGCCTTGGTCGGTACGAGAGCTCAGATGGAGACTCGGTACATGACGGAATGTGGAGAGCTCAAGGGAGGAAGCCGGAGCGAGTACATTTTGACACTTTCTTTTTCTTCTCATCAACACTTACGATACACATAACTTGTCTCCCGCCGACCTCGAATCACACTCCGAACCGAGGAACCCGACCATAACAGAGGCTTGAGAGAAGTGCGCTGATCATGTTGATTGAGGCCAGCGGTTCCTCTCACGTTCAGCAAACGTAGTACATGCACAGTCACGAATGGATGGGAGAGCAACGGAGGACTGATCGGTGTCATTGGGAACGGGAGGGAAAACGCGGTCTTTTGCACACACCCGATGCTACAGCGGATGACTACGAATGCGGGACAGACAGACGACTTGCCGCGGCAGACACCTTAGCTACTGTTATCATGAAGAGCGGTGGCTGCTTGCGGGGCGGTCTAGACGTCCTCAGTAATTGCAGTTCAGTTCAGAAAACATATAAACAAATCATGAAAAAGAAGGCTCGGTCTCGCTATATGGATAGTGTGTCTGTGACGTGATGTGAGACGTCGACGACTCGTGACTAGCTTCTGTGAGAGCTACCATCTTTGGCTGGATGCTTGTTGGAGCGGCCTTTATCATTCAGAGGCAACCCGAGGTGACTTTGTGCATGACACCTCCCGTCCCGATGAAGACATGTGAATTTTCAACTGCTGATAGGCAGCTTGAGATACTCCGTCAGGTGTCTGGCAACCACCCACGGTAAGAATGTTCGATATGTTGCTCTTGTTTGCTGCCGTTGACATGGCTCAATGAATCTACTAGTAGGTAGGAGTCGCGTTCAAAAGCCGATGTCTTTTTTTACCATTTTCACATCACGGGTATCATCTGCTTCGTGGGTATACGCGGATGAGGTGAGTGGACAATATGGACGGCGGCTAAGAAGAGCTGGGGATGGCGAGGCAAGGTGCCAAAACAAGAGTGTGCACGAAGGGGGAAATTGACACTCGGGAAGATATCCCGTCTCCGCCTGCCGTCGCAGCAAAAGAAATCGAGCATACTGTCTGACGTCTGGACACGGGCTACGACGCGTTCTGGTGAGCTTTCATACGTCTGTGATGGATGGAACTTGCTGTCTATTTACTCTTCACGGTCTGTGGAGGGCAGTATGAATAGCACCTTGCTTAAATCCACGGCAGGTCAGAGTCCTATGCGTTGTTTGATTCGGCGTTTGACCCGAGACTTGGTTCCTGGAGCGAAGGACTTTAGGCCTTGACTACCGGTTGTATTTCCCGATACAACATGACGTAAATTTGGGTGATAACACACCAAGTACAACAGTCTTCAGGGACGGCGGGGTTGATGATTCTGGATGGACAGGTTGTACGAGGTTATCCGAAAGTCCAGCCATTGACAGCAGCCATCCTTTTCTGCGTTTTCCAACGCCTGTCGTCTCGAATCCTCATCTACTGGAGTGGCCGACTACTGTAGAAGACGCGACGCAGGCTCACTGTGGTGCTTGCTCAAAGACCTCAATGAATGCTCTACCCGGCTTGCAAGTGTCCTCGGCACCACGTTCTAGGAGGAGCCTTGCACATTCAGGCTTCCCGTGCTTGCTGGCGGCCTCGAGTGATTGCGGCTCGATGGAGGGCTCGGTCTCGAACTGATAAGTCAGAGCTTCCCGGTGTCCGGCGGCGATGGGTCGGTTGGTCAGCTGGATTGTGCAGAAGATGGAGACGAGTGCTAAGGTATGATGGACCGCAGCACGTATCCAGAACGTGAGAAGAGGTGGGTTGTTAGAACGACACATTGAGGCAGCTGGCTAATGAATGGAGAGACTGAGAATCAGTTATCAAACGATACGAAGGTGAGAATGTTTCTTCAATCTACTGAATCTGTGGTATCATTGCCCCTGACGAAACTACTCAGGTCCCGCAGAGGTAGGTGGTTTTTGGTCACCAACAACGCTCGCTTTTCGGTTGCGCATGTAGCTGCGAGGTCCACCACCGCTGCGCGCAAACATACTACTAAGCAATGCAAGAAATACCGAGCAGTAAATTGCCCTGACAGCAGTCATGGAAACGAAAGGACACACGATGAAGTTTCTATCTGGCAATCGGGCCAAGGCGCATTTTCATTTACTGCTCAGCGAGAATCTTGTAGCTGTCCTGGACCTTTTTCTTTATAGACATAGCAAGATTGGTCTCTGCGATAGTGAGGCTAGAAGATTGTTCTGCTGGTAATACTCGGTATTGAATCATCACCAGCACTCGGATCCTGTCACGCCTTCTTACCTGCTCAATCAAAAACCATCCCGTGGGGTGGGATAAGCAAGGCCAACAGGAGAACAACTACCCAGCCCAATAGGACAGCGTGATATAATCCGAAGCGCATTTTTCTGGAAAGACGAGTGAAAACTGGGTCAAAGACTCTAGTGAGGGCCATTGGGGGCGAGGGGGTTGATTCTGGATGGGCGCTATTGGATAATGGCATTCTGGTACATAGGAGGTTGTCGATACTTCCTTGGTGTTTGGGTTGAGGACAGCTTATTGCGACTCAGTTGGCCCATGGCAGCTCCACGCAAGAGACAGACACAGGCCTCATATGATATATCTGGACCGTGCAAGTGAGAGTGCGACAAGACGTCACTTTTTCTGAGCTGCTAGCTCTTGGAAAACCTCTTTGGAGTCTTCTAAAGGCTTTATTCCCCCAAATCAGAGGTAACTATTGAGATGAAGACCACAAGCAGTGGTGCAAGTGACGTGAGCTCGAACCAGAATCGGGCCCGGTGTAGCCCCATCATTCGGTCGATGGGTGGTTCCTGGTACCTGGAACCGGCCTCTGTATACGTTCAAGAGGTCTATCAATGCTCTAGCAGAATTGAACAGTAGTGAGGAAACGTCAAATTTGAATACTCGGAGCAGAAGAGTGGTTGGTAGTGTAGTCAGGCCCAGCCGATGCCAGTGTCAACCACGACAGCCAAGAAGACCGTCCAAGGATATTTCAAACTTAGAAAGAAAGTTCAAACCACTTGCGCTCACTCAATTTTCATTACCAACAACATTTGCCCTGTAAGTCACAAAAGATGCCCTCGAATATTAGACTACTAAACCAGGGTGGCGTTCGGACACAAGCACGACTACACAACAGTCACAAACACAATTTTCCGAGTCACCGATTCCCCAGAACAGCGACGGCTTTGTAACTCTCTCAGAGACGGCCTCGCAGCTTACCTCCAACACACAAGATCGCAAGCGCCGATCTCCAATAGAGTCGAACTACTATGGAAGAGTCCAGCATTCATAATAGACTTGATATGTCCACAGGCAGAAGGGACCTTACACTTACTTACAACACCTCAAAACTCAAATAACTTCGTAGCAACTTCCCAATACGCAGCAGACGGCACTAAAGGACGATGAAGAGAGACACCGCAGCAATAACGAAGCCTCACGAGCATTCATACTTCAAGTTTTCTTACACCACACCAAAGCGGCGCAGATAATGGGAATCGACCATCTCGGACCCCTGCCGAAGACCCCGAGAGGGAACACACTGTTGCTAATCTGGATCGACTACCTGAGTCGATTCTTGTGGGCTGTACCTGTAAAAAGAGCATCAGCATTGGAAGCTTCTGAACAATGATGGGGCTCAGGAATGCACCTGATATCCGACCGCAACCCTGCGGTTATTCACTGGCACTTTCTCGAGCTTTCGCGTCTTTATAAACGCGGGGCAGCAAACTTATCATGCCAGACTGCATACAAGAGCCCTACTGTCAAGACCGATAAGCCCTGGAAAGCGAGCATCGTGACTCCCTAACCCCCTATCTTATTAAACACAAGTCAACCATGCTTCGTCGCGTCCGTCGATGGATCCCATGAGTGACGTCCGACCCAGCGCTACCTTCTACCAGCCCGCCCAGATACGATCTACAACTAACGCTCTACCCGACCTATCTGCAGCATCGTATCATTCTTCTTTCAAGCAATACACCAAAGACGCCAGAGGTGAAGGGCGGCGAAATACGAAATCTCACGGAAACCGGTGACATAGCGCTGCTTCAAGCCCGCAGTACTGGAGTGGACAGGACAGACACCCCAGCGACTACAGTGACTTGACCTCTGGCAAGAAAGCCCACGACTTGCCGGTCTGTTCTCGTGTCTTTTACCCATCTCATATGGCGTATAAATACTCGAGGGTATTCGGAACCCTCGTTCTAGGAAGCACTTGTTGATTGTCCCAGTTTCTGCCGTATGCGCATCGTAGAAACTCCCTCCATTTCCATAAATCCGCAACAACTGTGCTTCCACGTTGAGCTCTCGCATCACATCGAAACGCATCTGCCACATGAATCGACACCAAACACGTCTTCATCACGCCTTCTATGCACATCATCTGCAATGACACGATCCGTCCCAACGCCGGAACACCATGGGCAGCCCCAGCGCATGCCCACCCAGGCTCTAAAAGTCCAAAAATGCCACAGACATTGCTTTTCTTTCATCACACTCGTCCAATTCCTTCCCCTTCTCACGGAACCGCTCAAATGTCCTCGAAAGCGCAGTTGGGATGCACAATGAAGAGGATACGTCCGGCCGCCGCGGAGCCGCCCTCACCAGCGTTTTCTTCCGTATCTTGGCCACGGATAGCCATAAGAATGTTTTGCTACGCAGACACGTCAATATTCGTTGCTCTGGGAGGGTACAGTTCGGAATACGTACTCCGACCATCTTCTTCAGCACCGAGTGTGCCAAAGCCTTCTCGCGGTGGTAGTCCTCCTCGCCTTGGAGCTCGTCCTCCTTCTCCTCCAGGTACCACTGCACGAGTTTCTCGCCGTCGACGCTCTCGCCGTCACCAGCCTCGACCTCGCTGAGGTGTTGCACGAACAAGTTGACCATTTCGACGTACTTTTCGTAGCTGATGGCCTGCTTGGGCCGCCTCTCTGCGGGGTTCTCGCCGTCGACGACCATGGCATCGTCTTCTTCGGCAGACTGACCAGCTGCGGCCGCAGCTGCCCGGCGCAGGGTCTCGCCGTCCTCTGGCGTATCATCGTCGTCGTCGAACTCGACATCGTCGTGCTCGACGGAGATGATACTCTGTCTAAGCAGGCTGTAGGCCTCGGTGACCATGTCGGGGGTGATGTCGTCTCTGCAGTTGGCCTTGGCGATAGCTTCCGACAGGCGAATCATACTCTCCAGTTGACGAACAGTGATGCGGTAAGAGTTCTTGCCGATACCGCCCTGCGCATCGTCGGCACGGAGTTCCTTGTACTTCTCGACGAGCAGCTCCTTGGCCTCTGGGGTAAACTCGGGGCGGAACAGACGAGCGTAGCGGATGTAGCGTTGCAGCTGGTCAGTGGTATATATGGGCTCGATGGCGGCGTCGCGCAGCTGGTGAATCCCGACAATGTGTTCAGCGAGGTTGCGGTCGACAGCTTCATTGCACTCGTCGAGGACGACAAAAAAGAGATCGAAACGCGACATGATGGGGGCACTCATGTTGATGTTGGCACGGAGGGTGGTCTTGCGGTTGTAGCGGCCGCCGACGGGGTTTGCCGCCGCCAGGATAGAGGTACGAGCATTCAGAGTTGCCTGAATACCAGCCTTGGCGATGGAAATGGTCTGCTGTTCCATGGCTTCGTGGATGGCGACCTGGTCGGCAATATCCATCTTGTCAAACTCGTCAATGGCGCAGATGCCGTTATCTGCAAGCATGAGGGCACCGGCTTCGATCGTAAAGTCACCGGTCTCCTCGTCCTTGACAACGGCAGCTGTGAGACCAGCGGCTGAGGAAGCTTTGCCACTGGTGTAGACGGCGCGAGGGGCGAAGGAGCAGATGTACTTCAGGAACTGGGACTTGGATGTCGAGGGATCGCCGACGATGCAGATGTTGATGTCGCCACGCAACTGCATGCCTTCGGCAGTGGTCTTGTGCACACCGGAAAGGAGCTGCAGCAGCAGACCCTTCTTGATCACTCGATGACCATACACCGTGGGGGCCATAGAGTCCACCAGGTCGTTGTAGATGTCCTGGTTGGCCATGATTTTAAGCTCGTCGAACTCGGCCTGAGTGTAACCTGCCAGCTCGAGCTCGACGGCCTCTTCGAATGACAGATCATCATTGACTTCGGTCGAGGTCATCGAGTTAACGAGCTTCGCGATGCTCTTGGTGGCATTGGCGTTGCCTAGCGATGAGGTGTCGGGGGTGACCATGCAGGCGAGGAACGCCAGTCGGTACGTGAGGTCGCGCACACCGAGGGCTTTCAACCCGCTGACGCCCGTACCACCAGCTTCCGCACCGGCCCCCCTTTCTTCCCGGACGGCAGAGGGCTTGAGACCGGGCAGACCCAGCTGACCGACGTCAGGCACGACGATGAGCGCACCGGTGAAAATGCACTTCTCTCCGGCCTTGGCGCGGTCGACCATTTCACCGCGGAGAATGACGTCCATGGTGCGAGGCATGCTTCCCGTAGGAATCTCGGAGCTGTTCTCTTGGATGCGGACCTTTTGCCAGTCAACAAAGGTGCTGTGGCGGATGTCGAGCTGCCACGCCAGGCGGTTATTGCACGTGTGGTTGGGGCATTGTGTCGGCTCTGTGTACCTGAAGGTCTGTTCGACGTTGGGCACGACCGTACGGCAAGCCTCGCAAACAAAGGTACCGAGAGACAGTTCGGGACGGACTTCTGATGTGCGGGTGACGGTGCCGGACATGGAAAGCAGACGACCGATCTGATTCGAGCGCAGGGCGCGGATACGCGAGATGTAGGGCATGTTGTAGAAGGCGATGGCGAACATCTTGTCCGTCGGCTGGGCAGGCGTTGAGCTAGCTCCGGAGCTCGTCACACTCCTGGCAGAGGTGGCAGAGGTGCTTGAGCCCGGCTGCATGTGTTCTTTGTAGAAACTAGGCTCATGCTTCGCGATCTGGTTGTGCAGCGCGGCGATCAGGAAAGGATTGAAGCGGTAGTATCCGTCGACGATGGCTTGGGCCAAGGAGCCGTCACTGTACCGTTCGAGATGTTGAAAATCAACGTAAAGGGTGGACAGTTTGAGATGCGCCATGTGGCTCATCATGGCGAGATAATACTTGTTGGTGGCGACGCTGCTGGTGGGTTGGTCCTCGGCTGTTTCGAATTCACCTTCGTGTCTACAGACGCACAGTGCATGGTTAGACGGACGTCTCAACAGGCAACGGCGGTGCATGCCTACTTTTCCAAGAACTCCTCAAAGGCTGTCTGAAGTAGCCGGCCGACCTTGTCATCGACCTTTGGGATGTTGGCGCGGTCGGGTATTCTCGACCCACGGGGAACCTGGTCGTCGGCAAAGGCCTCGGTCTCATCATCGCTTACACCGGCCATGCTCTCGGAGGGGGGATGTCTCGGTCTGCCGGCGGAAGAGCTGGGCACGAAGCCCGATCTGGGGGTTGCGGGGGCATCCGACATGGGGAAGTTGGCGTCGCTTGAGGCGGCCATTTTGGGTATCTGTTTTCGGGTGCGACAGGTACTGTTGACGTTTGTTGTGATTGCAGAGAAAACGTAGCACCGACGGTAGGCTTGAACGAGAGGCGGCGATGGCGATGTGCGACCGGTGTTTGGGGGTGGAGGTGGAATTCGAATTGCAAATAGGGATTTTGGGTGGGATGCGATGGATCCTTTTTTTGCGGTGTCGTTGGCACGGCAGACTGACAGTCAGGGGGCTTAATTGGGTTCCGTCGCGTGAGGGGCACAGCGCGTCTCAGCGCGTTTCTTTCGCGCCGGCTTTAATTGATTGCCGTGGAGCTAGTCCTTTTTAGGGCCCAGCGCAAGTACTTGTAGGTAGTCCCCATTGCAAGTACCTACTCCCCGAGAGTGTCTACAAGTATTGACTCTATGGTGGGATTCCTAGCTCATGAACGACCATTGCTGTTTGATGCTATCACAGTTATGGGTAATGGGAGCCGTGATTGCATGGACACGGCATGAACACTGCATTGCCTTGCCTATCGTAAATGTCAATAACTCCTAGAATGCCATCGCTACGCCAGTTCGACCCGTTTCTGCCAGTGTAAAAACCACGCTGCGTGATCATCTTCTTAAACACCGTTCTTCGTTTCTGGGGGAGAATACGCATGTATCTGTGAATGTCAGTCTCGTCTCTCACAGAATCATGGAGGTAGCTGCAATTTACCTTTCCAGCGACACTCAACCATTCCTCGATGCTCCTCATGTACGGATCCGATGCGGCATCGGCGCTCGCCTCGTGGCCCCAGATAACCATCTCGTCAAAGTCGGCTTTGACATCCATTGCACCGACCTCAACTCGCTCCTCTTCCTCCTCTTCTTGCATTTCTTCTTCAACCTCGGGCCGTCTGTTCTCCGTTTTCTTGTCGCTTTTCTGCATTACTACGCCTCGATACTGCTCGGGCAGCTTGACTGTCGTGCCGTGAAGTTTCCTTCCTCGAAAATATGCTACGTGCTTCCCATCTAGAGGAAGTAAATCGTTAGTATTTCAGAAGGGAAATTGATCAGGTATAGCGCACCATCAGTCTTGATAGGGTTCCAAAAGGACTCTGTCTCGCCAATTGGGCCATCGTGATGAATTCGGCAAGGCAAAAGGTTGGTGACGGCCTGTCTGTTGTTGCACGAGTTGTTTGGCGAGATTGAAAGGATTGGCTGCGACATTTTGTCTGTGAATACCAGGCGACGATTGTTCACAAGTGTTCCAAATAGTCAGTCGAATCTGCGTTTGGCAGACGCGTCGTGCGTTGCGTACAGACGCGCATCAATTAGCCGATAAGTCTCGATAAGCTTATCGATACCGATAAAGATGTCTTGGCTCCCGTGCCCATGGAAAGGGTGTCCGCACGAGCCCCCTCCATGACGACCTTTTGGGACTTGAACTACCACTGTTTCAACACGCTTCACGATCGGAGGCTGGGAAGTTCCACGCCAAGGGTAATTCTCAGGTTCGATATGATTTGTCGCTTCACAAATTTCGGTTTCTATTGCGGCAGAGGCCGGGTAAGACACTGGAGGCTGTCGTGGCTGTGCGATGTCACCACGGCTCGTGCTGGTGAGAGACAAGCATGTCTTCGAGAGAAACATGGCCAATGTTTGACTGTGCTTGCCACACTTGAGATTTCGTCTCGCATGTTTAGCCGTTACCACAGGGATTATTTCGGATAGCTTGAGAATCTTGATCAAGAACGGATTAGGTGTCACGTAAAAATTGCAGTAGCATCCAGTGCCAGCCAGGTTCGACGAATTCAAAGTACGTTACGATTGCCAGCTCGCTGCTGTAGTGAATCAATCAGCCATTCTCACACAAAACCACCAAGTTACATGCGCGTGCCAGTCTGTGCAACTGTAAGTGACCATCTCATCCATTTTGGAACTTCGACGCCTCATCGCAATCTGTCCACTGCCCTCCTCCAGGAGGACCTTTTGTGGTCGAATCCTCATAACGGAACAACGAATCCCCAGCTGTTCGTTAGCGGCAGTGGGCAAAAGTCTTGTCGTCATCGACATTCGCCCAACCCTTGTCCCTCAACGAGAATTCGCAGTAAAAGGCTCCGCAGCGCCGCAGAAAGGCAGCAGAACCCCTGAACGGCACAAAGAACCCTTTCCACAAGGTCGGGACCTGGGCTATGCCTGGTTCGTAGACGACTGGAGACTACAGGACCCCGACATCGACCGTTTCTCTGACAGATCGGCCCATTGGCAAAGGAGTCGTAGGACACAATCCCAACGGGCGGACTTTTCGAAATGGACCGTAGTGCGCTGATTTGTCAACAAGTCGTTGACGATTCGACTGACGTGCGACTCACACGCTAGCCCGCCGTCGTATCCCGGCAATCATACCTTACCCAGCCAGGGCTGGAAATGGTGCTTGAGAGCATCGGCATTGGAGCCCTTCTTCGATACTGCTGTATGGAAACGGGTCCCCATCGCGACCCTGCAGGGACCTGTCAAGATTTCCAGGCTGAGATAATGCAGACCGCCTGTCCATCCACCCCCAACATGAAGAAGACCAAGCAGCAGCGTCGTAATAGTCGAACAGCGCAGATTCGCATATCACAGCTTACAAGTATGATTCATCCGATAACATGTCAACATACATACACACGACTCAAGCGAGCGAGCCAGCGCCCAGACCTCCGTCGCCAGACTAAGCACGACATTCGACAGCTTCTCGAAACCTGCAGCTCGTGCTCCAAGTTCTCTCGTTCCCCCAAAAAGACCAGGACCAGCACCAGAGCTACAACAAGTTCGAGGCTGAACGTTCGCCAGCCGGCAGCTCCGGGCGGCGCCGCATAGGCCGCCCCCTCCTCTCTTCTCCCTTGGGATTCTCCTTCTGCAGGGAAGGAAGCTAAACTCGAAATAACGCACATGCGTTTCCCATGCGTTCGGCTTGTTGCACCTCCGTGGGCAAGTGATTAACTGACATCATCCTTTTGGGGCGTCCTAGCCCTGCCCTAGGTGCGAGGGATGGGTGTACTTTTGCGAATTGTTGAGATGTGCCTCTGGTCGATGTGAGCTTCTGGTGGATGTGATATCCTCGTGAGCAACGAGGGCATAGTTGCGTAGATGTCACGAAGGCGAGGCTACCGTCGTCCAGATGCGTCTACGTGAAGCTCTCCAGCGAACCATCGTCGACGTCCTCACTGAAACAAGAAATGGCCAAGGCCTCTGCCCCTCCCGAGAGATTCCCGTCTGAACTACCCCTGCCGCACCCACACCCTCTCTCCCACACCGCGCCCCCCATCCCAGGAGGACCCTCGCCCGCCCACATACTACTACGTATTAGACCCTCGGCCTTGCGACGGCACCGATGGGCGAGACGAGGCGTGGGAAAGGAAGCACGCCCTCGTTGCATCCGCGACGAGCAGGCCATTTCATGCTGCCCGTATGCAACGTGCGCGTGTGCCTCCTCTGGAGCAAGGCCCGCCCCGCGTGCGTCAGTCCCGTTGGAAGAAAAAGGAATGCGCCTAGTAATAAAATGAACATCCCGCCCTCGTCCGCCTGGTCTCACATGCGAGTTTTGTCCCGCCCCCTCGTTAACTTTTGCGCATTTCTACCACCTCTTTTCCCCTCCAAACATAGCTCTCCCACCCTCCACATCGTGCGAGGTCCAGATCCCAGTGACCTTGAGAGCTTGCATTAGGTTCCTAGGCGTCTGCCAACTCAATTGACGAGTAGATCCGCGCCAATCTGTCCCTCTCCCACGCCCATTCGACACAAATAAACACGCAGCGTACATTCACCTCATTCTCTGCATCTGGAGCCGCTTAACCATGCCCAAGCTGCCCTCCCTGGTCCCGGCGGCCGTGTCCCAGCCTCTTTACCGCGGAACGGAGCTCGTGAGAGGTGCTGTTGGCAGTTTAACATGGGGTCCGGCGCTGTCGGTGGCCAAGCCGGCGATCCTCTCCGTATTCTCGACCATAGAGCGCGGAACCCTTCTCCTCGTCGACGAACCTGCTGAGCTGAGGCGGGTCTTTGGTCAGAAGCTCGGAGCCAAGTATAATGAGAACCTCACAAACGGCGACCATGTTCCGCGTCGCGCCGATGCCGTTCCTCGAGTCGAGCTGGTCGTCAAGAGTGACGCATTCTGGATGCGCCTATTCCTGTTCGCCGATATGGGATTTGCCGAGGCGTACATGCTGGGTGAGGTCGAGTGTAAAGACTTAACCGCCTTCTTCCAGGTCGGTGCTTGACCAGACGCTCCCCATACCTGTCGACTATCGCTAACGGGCCGCGGGGACAGCTCTTCATCGTCAACAGGGAGGAAATGGGCAACGGAACGACGTGGATCTCGAGCTTCTCATCCGCCATTTCGAGCTTGGCGCGCACCACCAACACCCTCTCGAACGCCCTCCTCAACATATCGGCGCACTACGACATCAGCAATGACATGTTCGCCGCCTTCTTGTCGCCAGACATGACCTACTCATGCCCGATCTGGCAACCACGATCCGATCCGAATGCACCAGAAGAATCGCTCGAGGCGGCGCAAATAACCAAGCTGCACCGTTTCATCGATGGTGCTCGCATAAAACCGTCTGACCACGTCTTGGAGATTGGCACCGGCTGGGGCTCGTTTGCGATCGAGGCGGTGAAAAAGACTGGCTGCAGGGTTACGAGTCTGACGCTCTCGAAAGAGCAGAAAGCCCTCGCGGAGGAGCGCATCGAAGCCGCTGGGTTCACCGACAGAATCGAAGTGATGCTCATGGACTACCGCGCCCTCCCGGTACCAGAAAGGCCTTACGACAAGATTGTGTCGATTGAGATGCTGGAAGCCGTGGGCCAAGAGTTCCTCGGAACCTACTTTGCCTGCATGGACAAGTTGCTGAAGAAGGATGGTGGCATCGCCGTCTTCCAGTGTATTACCATGCCGGAAAGTCGACACGAGGCGTATTCCAAGAGCGAAGAGTAAGTACGGACCAGGCTGAGCGAGGGTTTCGCTGACCGGTGATAGCTTCATCAACCATTACATCTTCCCCGGCGGCTATCTTCCTTCGATCACGCAACTCCTGAACCACATTACCAAGGAATCGAGAGGAACTCTGATCATCGAAAACGTCGAGAACATTGGCGGCCACTACTCGAAAACGCTGCGGCTTTGGAAGGAGGCCTTCCTGCAAAACTTCGACTCAAAGATTCGGCCGGCTTTGAAACGAGAACATGAGAACATGACCGAGGAAGAGATTGATGTATTTAGAAGAAAGTGGGAGGTAAGAGATACCATCCTGCCTCTTTTGGTCTATGCTAACCTTTTCAGTACTACTTCACATATTGTGAAGCTGGATTCTTGACGAAAACGCTAGGCGATGTAATAATAACTGTGGGCCGCGAAGGTGCCCTGGGACTGATGGAGGGTATCCCTCTCTAAAAGTAGATATGGGTGTTGACGAAAGAACCGGGTTAATATTATTGGTGCATATTCCTGACAGGTCTCGGGGCTGCGTCTGGTGACGACCGTCGGTCGATGCGAGTTTTCTTTTGGTAGTTCGTGAAGACGATCTCATTTCTTCTTTTTCGTCTTTTTCGAATTTGGTTTTGGTTTGGTAGTCGTGGTGCCAAAGCGGTTTGCGTGGTCGACATCGAAGCCGGACTTGTGTTTTCTGAACAGGAGCATGGTGACGCGCGCGTCCTCGATGCTAGAGTGAGCGCCGCTTTGAATGGTGACCCCGAGCACTTCCTCCGCCAGCCTCCTTAGCGCTGGCTTCCTGCTGTTGGTGAACTTCTTGAACCCCGGGTAATTGGACGTGTCGCGGATTTCCTTTGCGGAATGACTGAGCTTAAGGGCATCCAGGTCGTGTTTGACGTCGTGCCCAACCAATATCCTATCCTTGAGCAGCTCGGCGATTTGCGTCTGGACTTCGTCAAACTCCCGCGCGAACCTCATGTGCTTCGGCAGTATGCCACTAACAGCACTCCGCCAGTCGACGACCTTTTCTTGAGGCTTCACATAGGAGTCATAAACTTGGAGACCGTGAAAGTCGACCACACTGACACGTGCAAGAGCAGACTCGTACCCTCCCTCTCCGACGCCAACCATCTCACAGTCGATGGCGATGTACTTGCCCACCTCCATACCTTCCGTCAGGCCGGCATTGATCTTGTCATTCTCAGCGCTGGCGAGCATGGAGTTGTTCTTAAGACCGAGGCCATAGGCCTCGGCCAAAGCCTCGGTGGATACGCCACTGTCTTCTGCCCACAGGGCGAGTGATGGCGAAGCTCCGGGGTTTGGGTCGATCTCAACCTTGGAGCTCTGTGTGACGCCCATGCGGTTCGCTTTGGCCTTGCCGTTCTTCGGAACGGGCTTGACGACGAGCTTGCTGGCTGATATGGACTTTTGCTTTTTTGGCGCCGGCTGGTCTGATGCCCCTGCCTTTCTTTTCTTTCCAGGGGCTGTCGTGTTGGTTCCAGGCGACTGAGGTTCCGCTTTGAGTTGAGCCTGAAGCTTCTTCCAGTTTGACGATAGCTCAGGAGCCATGATCTCAAATTTTTTGACGTATATTCGTACTTTGAAGACGTATCAGGCCAAAAAAGACTGACTAACGTCTTAAACACCCTACGCCGGGGTGTTGAGTGTAAAAGGAAGTGACAGAGCCTCTTTCTGGATTTGTCGCCGTTCGTATTAGTGAAAAGGAAGAAAATGCAATTAACGGAGCAACGCACGATGTGAAGTGCGGGATCTGAACCACAGCTGTTGCAGGGGCTCGCAGATCGCTTTTCACCGCCTGCTAGATTGGATGGGTCGCATTTTCTGCCGCGTGATCCGTCTACCATTTATGTCTTTGGACTTTGCGACACGAGCCGCAGATCCCTTTCAATTCGGCAGCCATCAATAATCAACCAACGTATCGGTATCCCATCATGGCGGCACATGGCGGTACTGGAGAGGCCACTGTCGGGTCTGGCGAGCCCAGACAGAAAGGCAAGGCGACTCCGGAAACCATCAAGTGCGTCGCTCCATCACCCCACCAACATTGCCCGCGACCTATGGATCTGCCTGCTAACATGTGTACCATCGTAGGATTGGGTGCATCGCCATGGTCAAGAAGGACAATGTACCGCGAAGAGCCGAAATTCTTAGTATCAAAGAGACGAAGAGCGGAAGACAGTTCTACTGCAATTTCGACAACTTCAATAAGCGTCTGGACGAGTGGGTGCCGACATTCCGCATCGACTTTGACCAAGATGTCGAGTGGCCGAACCCAGATAAAGACAAGCCTAAGGATCCCAAGTCGAAGAAGGGCACAGCCACGTCGAAGAAGCAGAACTCCAAGAAGTCGCAAAAGAGACCCGCGAAGAGGGAGCAATCCGCGCCTTCAGAGGCGGCCACGCCCCTCACTTCGTACGACCCATTGGAGCTGGAAGCCCGTAGGACGGGAATACCTATCGAAGACGGCCAGAGCCAGAGCCAGACGCCCGCAACAGCGACGCCCGGTCCTCTGGGCGACGAGATGGACATTGACGGAGACGAGGCGGAACTGAAAAAAGACCTCCTCAATGGTTTCAGTCGCGAGGAGGAGATCGAGAAGCTTAGGACACATGGATCGATGACACAGAACCCGGCCGAGATTTCACGAATCAGGAACATCTCCAAGGTGCAATTCGGCAAACACGACCTGTTTCCGTGGTATTTCTCGCCGTACCCCGAGTCCTTTGGTCAAGAGGATGTTATTTACATCTGCGAGTTTTGCCTCGGCTACTACGGTGACTCCAAGTCTTTCTTCAGGCACCGACAAAAGTGCACACTGCAGCATCCGCCGGGGAACGAAATCTACCGCGATGATTCGGTGTCTTTCTTTGAGATTGACGGGCGACGACAGCGAACGTACTGTCGCAACCTGTGTTTGTTGTCCAAAATGTTTCTCGATCACAAGACGCTGTACTACGATGTCGATCCCTTCCTGTTCTACATCATGGCTTCTCGCGACGACAAGGGCTGCCACATCATCGGCTACTTTTCCAAAGAAAAAGAAAGTGCGGACGGTTACAACGTAGCCTGTATCCTGACGCTCCCCCAATACCAGCGCAAAGGCTACGGTCGTTTGCTGATTCAGTTCTCATACGAGCTGTCCAAGATCGAGGGCAAGCTCGGTTCCCCCGAGAAGCCGCTGTCTGATTTGGGTCTCCTCAGTTATCGACAGTACTGGGGTGAGAACATTCTGGATTTGCTGGTTGGCTACAACGAACGCGGAGAGAAAGCAACTATTGAAGCCATCTCTTCGCAACTTGCTGTCATCCCGCAAGATATCGAGCACACCCTGCAGGCACTGAAGATGCAGGTCTACCACAAGGGCGAGCACAAGATTGTGATACCGGAGAACTTGATGCAACTGAGAGAGAAGAGCAAGTCGAAGCAGAAGAGACTCATTGAGGCTGACAGAATCCAATGGAAGCCGCCCGTGTTCTCGGCGTCGACGAGGACGTGGGGATGGTAAAGCGGGACACTCCAGGATGGCTAAGCGATACTGTATTTCGAGTTAACATGATACCCATGGCGTTGCTGTTACGAAAGATCATGACCATGCTTAGATGATGTTTCGCTATCCGGCGCGGTGTTCCAGGTGCCGCCAGGAACCCTCGCTCACGCGTCTACGCAACCCGACCTTTTGCTTACCGCTCATCGAATAACGCGAATATCGGGTTATACAGTATCTCTGAGACGACATTGCCCTTGTATTTGCACGGGCGACATTCTATGGTACTGATAGGCTTGTTTCTGGTGCAGGCAGACTCATTCCACTCATGGACCAAGCGAAAGAAGGACAAAAAAGAGTATGCTAGAGTCTTCCGACTGCGCGAGATGTGCCCATCGCAATTTCACACTCAGTCAGAGACCCTCACTCGACATCTTTGCTCTCCAAGGGCTTGCGTCCGAAGATGCAGTAGCTACGGTTGTCAGTACTGAGAATAGACAAGTCGCCGAAGACCTTGGACTTACATGGGCCAATAGGCATGGATCGACCTGTTGTTGAGATCTTTCCGCACGCCTGCCAACAGAACCTGAACTTCTTCTTTGGTCCATCCAAGGGCTCTCGTCAGAGGAGCCATGCTCAAGGCTTCAATGCCACCGCCGATGTTAGCATTATTCCATACGCCCAATTCCTGGTATTTAGCTAATTTCGGCCAGGTATTGGTCGGCCACTTATATATGTGCATTTCGACATCAAGGAAGCCCACGTCCTCGAACACTTTTTTCAGTGCAGAGAGATCTTGGAATGGACGCCCGAAGATTACAGATGCCTCGTACATGAGAGTCATGCATAGGGCCAAGGGGTGGTCTGATTTTAGGGTGTTGTCGTCTGATTGAAGGAAAAGATTGAGATCTTGAATCTCAAAATAACCCCCCGGGGCGAGATGACTGCGGAATTGTCAGACAAACCGATGTTCACCGTCTACATGATTCTCACTTACTTGAACGCCTTTAGCGCGTATTCCTTCCAGTCTGGAATGGAGGAGTTCATGAAACGACTATGGATATAGTCAAACGGTTCAGTCCACGTCCATTCCTCCTCGAGGTCATCAATCTCGAACTTGACGTTGGGAGGTACGCTGGAAGCTGTCAGCTATCCCGATTCCGCCCAGCCAGCTCTTCAACAAGACAGTTACAAATCCGGCATGGAGGATGAAAGGTCGAAGCCGAGCACCTGAAGTTCAATCAGCGTTGACAGTACCAGGCAAAGAGTGCTGGGGTCAATACCTCGGCATCAGGGTGGTCTTCCGCGAAGTCAATGGCCCAAATACCGGTGCCCGTCCCGACATCAAGGACGCGCTTGACTACCGAGTCGGGCTCATTGGGTGGGGCAAGTCCTAGCTTGTTGTCGAAAGTGAGGAGGCAGAGGTTATGCTGGAGATCTTCATGGATTGGGTGAGTGATTTGTGGAGGCTGTGCGATGTTCTATTCTGGGAGTAGTACCTAGGCGATCATTTTCCCGCTCGTCGTTCGGGATGTTGTACTCTAGGTTACCATGTGTCAGGGAGGCGATGGACCGCAAGAGCGACACCTTGTGAGACTTACTTCCATCTTTGTACTTGTGGTAAGTGCGACCGTTTTCCTCTCGATACTCGCGGATAGAGCTGGACACGCTAGTGCTCGAGGAAGCCACGCTCTAACACAAATGATTAGGAGAGGTCCATTGCCGCTGATCGAAGTTGGGAAGCTAACGTCACCGAGCTCTGAGGCACTGTCATCGGTAACCTGGGGTAATCACCAGTCAGAAATTAATGAAATCACAAGCTTAAGTTATCTTGATTTTGTGGTCTCTTACGTCGTCCGCATCAATGAGGACTGTGGTGGTGGCTGTGGTAGGTGCTTGGGGAGCTGTGGCAGCCGGTATCTCCCCAGCCCTTGTGTCGGTAGACGTGGGATTGTTCTCGGACATGATGCGATAGTCAACAGTCTGAACCAGAGAGTAAGGCAAAACATACCAAGGTCAAGCAGCATACTCTTTTTATACTACCAACGTTGTTTACCCCTCTTCTTGGCGAGAGAGAACATGCAACTTTGCAACCAACAACCCAGTCAATACCTGAACGTGGGCAACCAGCCCTGTCATGTCAGAGCGTGTTGGACGAGGAATATTCGTACTGTACTTCTTCAGTAAATTTAGCCAATCACACGCTTTTAGTGACGGTCTCTCGACCTGCCATTTATGGAACGAATTGACAGTGGTAGGTCTAAGCGAAGCTCCGCAGTCGGAGCGCATTTCAACTTCATCTTACTTATGCTCTTATTTTCGCAACACATATAAGTTCTTGACCTGCCTGCTGTGAGCTCACTCACTTGTCCATCGAGAAGGTAATGAAAAACAGCGTGAAAACGGTCACCAAACATATCCATCACTTCCCACATCGACCCCTCATCCCCCACCGCGGGGTCATCTCATCGCCCAACCTCACTCATCATCGCTCCATCACCACCACCTCTACTATGAACGGTCCCGTCCGCAAAAGACCTATAAACCTCCTCCGAGGCTGGCCCTCGCCCTCGCTTCTCCCATCCGCCGCGCTCTCGGCCGCGGCCGTGAAATCCCTCGCCAATCCGGCCTCTTTCATCCCGGGACTGCAATATGGCCCGGATCCAGGTTATCAGCCTCTCCGCGAGAGCGTTGCGCGCTGGTTATCCGCGTTCTATCCCGTCGCCACGCAGACACCATCGTCGCAACTCGAAACCCCTGAGGCGCACCACGAGCCGGACGCCAACCGTATCTGCATCACCGGCGGCGCGAGCCAGAACCTCGCGTGTATTCTGCAGTCCTTCACCGACCCGCTCTACACGCGGAACGTGTGGATGGTGGCTCCGTGCTACTTTCTCGCGTGTCCCATCTTCGCCGATGCTGGTTTCGATGGGCGTCTGAAGGCCGTGCCGGAAGACGAGGAGGGCGTGGATATCGAATTTCTCCGACGGGGGTTGGAGAGCGTGGGTGAAGGTGGCGATGAAGTAAGTCTGAACACCCTCTCATCTACTCACTGGATGAACCTCCATAAGAGAGAAAGTGGCGGAATACAACAGCTAACAGCAGACAGCGGTTCAAACTCGCAAAGAAACGCAAGCTCTACCGCCACATCATCTACCTCGTGCCAACCTGCTCCAACCCCACCGGCAAAACCATGTCCCTCGCCCGCCGCCACGCCCTCGTCCGCCTCGCCCGCGCCCACGACGCCCTCATCGTCTCCGACGACGTCTACGACTTTCTCCAGTGGCCGCTATCGCAACCCCCACCGCCATCCTACACCCCCGAAATGCGCCTCCCCCGCCTCGTCGACATTGACCGCGCGCTGGGCGTTCCGGACGGCGGATTCGGCAACACCGTGTCCAACGGCTCCTTTAGCAAAATCGTCGCGCCCGGCGTGCGCACGGGCTGGGCCGAGGGGAGCCCCGCCTTCGCGTACGGCCTGTCGCAGACGGGCTCGACCTGCAGCGGCGGCGCGCCGAGCCAGCTGTCCGCCATGCTCGTGGCGGAGTTGCTCGCGAGCGGGCAACTGCAGCGACACCTCGACGAGGAGACGAGACCTGCGCTGGCGAGGCGGCACCGGCGCATGATGGAGGCGATTGCCGAGCATATACAGAAACCCCTCGGTGCTCAGGTTGTCGTCAGACAGTCTTCGCTGGAGGGCGCGGCTATATATGGTGGGTATTTCGTGTGGTTCAGTCTGCCCGAGGGCATGTCGAGTCGCGAGGCGGCGGTGAGGGCCAAGGAGGAGGAAGACTTGGTGATTGGACACGGGGCGCAGTTTGAGGTGCACGGGGATGAAGAAAGTGCGAGGTTCGGCAGAGGAATCAGGCTGTGCTTTTCGTGGGAGCCAGAGGATGATGTTGTGGAGGGAGTTGAGAGGTTGGGAAGGGTGTTGAAGGCGATGCGGGACGGGCGAGAGTGGGAGTCGTCGAGCGGGTTGGATGTTGATAATGTCAAGTAATGCCCGGAATGCGTCTTTTAAGCGGGAAGACACTGATGTGGATGTATATCATTGCGGTCGTCACGACGCAGGTCAGGGAACAAGTCAATTCAGAGCGCCCGTGGTAGCTCTGTGGGTATATATAACGCATATGAAGCGATTCCAGTCGCCATGCCCCATGCTTCTTACCCCCATCTGCAAAAGTCTAGAAAGGCTTGTCTATCTACTGGGATTTGTACTGCTGGTAAATCACGCTCAGATGCTGTACGGCTTTCCGTCAGTAAAAATCAAGTGTGGCTTTCGCTTCGCAAGGTCGAGGATGGTCTCGGCAAAGACACCGTTGGCCCCTAGAAGATGTCAGTACGCGTCTTTGAGATGGGTGTTAAGATTCCTTACAGGCAAACCAGCTTCCTGTGATTGTTTTAGCAAGTAGTCACCCTGAAATGCTAGGTAAAGGGGACTCACGGGTGTAAGAGCCAATGCGGTTGACGTCGACGCTTTCGTGAACCAGACCCAGCTTGGCAGAGCGCAACACCAGGTCTAGCGATTCCTTAATCTCGTCATCGTTCTCAGTCGTCTGGGCCTGGATCAGCAGACTCATCGGCCAAGCGTTGGAAAGGCCAATGTGCGGTCCTGTACGCCATTAGCATGCTACTGAGGAAGTACCGACAGCCTGATTTACCTCCGATGCCGTGAAAAGCCTTTCCCTCAAGGTAGTAAGGATTGCCACTCTTCTCGAGAAGCATCTTTCTGGTGTTCTGATAAGTCCTGTCCTCAGCAGGCAGGAAACCCATGAGAGGCAGAGCGAGAAGCGAGGGGTAGTTGGCGTCATCCATGAGGATGGATGAGCCGTAACCATCAACCTCGTACGCAAACACGTCACCGTACTTGGCATGCTTGACCACGCCGTGGTTCCAAACACCATCCGTGATGGTCTGACTCCACTTGTCGACCGTCTGCGCCAGCACGTTCTTCCCGGCAGCCTTTAGGACCTCCGAAGTGCGCTTCAGCTCCACAGCCATCATGGCGTTGGCCGGAATGAAGAAGCCAAGAATGGTGGCATCGTCGCTAGGACGGAACGCGGACCTGACCAAGCCGGTGCCGTTGTTGAGAGGATTTCCAACGCCCTTCAGGCTCAACGTCTCGGTGCCGAGATCCGTCTTGCGCTGGAAGGTGTACTCGTTTCTCTGGTAACTGCCCGTCTCTGGGTCAAAGGTCGAGCGAGACTGCTCCTCCAGCACGCCGAGCAAAGTCTCCAGAGCGAGGTACCATCTAGGAGTAAGGAACTCCTTGGAGTTGGTATGCTCGTAAAAGTCGTTGCCCAGTGCTAAGAAGTGCGCCAGCGAGTCAAGTTCATACTTGCACTCGAACACGAAAGAGGGCTCGTAGATGGGGTGCACGGTATCATCCTGCCCGTTATGACTCGGCTGAAGGTTGGCAATCGGGGGCGGCTGGAATGCGTTGCAGTAGGGCGACTCGATGACATACTCGGACTGAGTGTTGATGGCGCCGAGGATCAGCTTGAAGACGGCAGGGTCCTTCTTGGCCAATGCCTGATACGGAGACAGCTGGTTGGTGCTGTCACGAAGCCACTCGGCAATAATATCTCCGGTGATGATGAAGGACTGCGGACCCTCCCATTTCCCTTCGTCGCGCAGACTGCGGCCGTTCAAGTCGACAAACCTAGTGTCGGTCCCGTCCGTATGGAATTTGACCGTGGTGTCGGTCGTCGAAGGGAACGCATTCTCAAAAAGTCTTGCCAGGTCGGGGTCTTTCATCCGAGATGTCACGTCCTCGATGACCTTCTCAATGGCGTCGGAGTGAAAGGTGCGACATCGGGGATCGGGGCGTTGAAAGGGGAGTGCAAGGGGTCCGTCGCTCAGCGGTCGGCTACGGCAGATATCAGTTACGGACCCAAGATATTGATGTCCCCCACACGGAGTTCTACATACTGAGGAGAAGTAGAGTATTGTGCGTAGTTTGGACACGCACCACGATCCTCGCCAGTGAGAGGTTCTTGAGCCGCGCAAGCCGAGCCAAGAAACCCTGCTAACGGTAGCAGACCGTGAACGAGGGTGCGAAAAGTCATGACTACGAGGCCAAAGCGGCAAGTAGAAGTACGAGAAGCTTAGGTCCGCATGGAGGTGTCGAAGAGGAGTCGAGGTTGAGGTCGAACAGGGAGGAGGCCACGATGTGTCGACGTCGACGTTGAAAACAGGTTGGCGAGCTCCCGCAGCCAGGTGTTTAGTTGATTCAGTTCAGGGGATCTCTCATCACTGTGGTCCCTTGCAGGAGCTCTGACCGGGGGCTGAGTGTCCGGCATTAACGACCTGGGTCCACTGCGGGGTCGCGCGGGGCGTCGCTGTACGCTGGCGGCTTACTTGCCTATCCGCCCACGTGCTGCCATACCTACCTCCCTCTAGGTACCTTAACTTCAGGCACCTTATCTGATAATCACCACCTATACCTGCAGCGTATGGCCCTATTTTAGTCAGGTCCTGTCCGGCCTGTAGCGGAAAGTGTTCCGGATGGTGGACGAACAGGTTTCGTTTCTCTTTGCGGCAGAGCAAAGGTACTGATCAGCGTCAGATCCAGGGATACAGGACCAAGGCAAGGTTTGTGTCTGCTGACATGGAGTTTCGAGCTTGATCTGGTCAATTTCGTCACCCGCGTAGTGCTTGTCCACTGGTAGACACCCGCCATGTATTTATCATCTACCTAGGTAGGTACCTAGCGAGACTAACATCGTCTGGCCTGGGAAATGTGGTGTTCTCGGGCACTGAAGAATATGAAAATACCCAGTTCACCTGTTCTGTATATGCTATTGAGGCTACATGCCCCCTGCTGCTTCAACCCCTGCTTGTTCAACCATCGTCATGCCATCACTTCTTGGCAAAGAAAGACATAATGTTGCCTTGACCCTTGGGAGCTGCCTTCTTGGGCTTCGAGGCCTGGCTGCCCGAACTCGGGGCCGACGACTTGGGCTTCGGGGGAGGTGTATCGTCTTCCGAGAATTCCTCCCAGGCTGCCTCTTGCTTCGTGACTGGTGTTGCATGTCAGCAAGCGCAAGATCGGATACGAACGCGCACAACTCACCCAGATAGCCGTTCTCATCCATAATCTGCTTCTTCTTCATCACCCTCCGCTTACCACGCCGCCTGCCATCGCCGTTACTAGAGACGATCTCGGCTGGTTCATCAGCCTTGGGTTCGGGTGTCGGCTCCGGCGCCTCCTCCATGGGCTCGTCGGCTGGCTCTTCTGCCTCTTCCTTTTCTTCTTCCTCTTCATCATCGTCCTCCTCCATCATGCGCTTCAGCTCCGCCTCACGGTCCTTCCTGGAAATTCTGCCCGAGGAAGACTGCTTTGCAGCGGGAATGTCGTCGTCATCGTCCTCTCCATCGTCCGACAAGGCAGGCGTTTCGGCTTCGGCCTTCTTCGGTGCCTCCTTCGGCTTGCTCGACGATTTTGCTGCTGCCTTGGCAAAAGATGACATGATGCCCGAGGAGCCGCTCTTCTTCAGCGGAGGTGGTGCTGAACCCTTCTTGCCGGCAGCCCTCGAGAAGGGACTTTCCTTGGCGGCGGGCTTCGACTCCTGTTTGACAGTGTCCTCGGATTTGGGTTCAGCGGCAGGTTTGGCTGCAGGCGGTGCGGACTCCTTCTTGACGGGCTTGGCCGCTGCTGGTGCAGCAACTGGCACGATGGGCTTTCCCTTGCGGTCGCGCTTGCGTACATTGGGATTCGTGATGGAGCCGTACGTTTCTGCCATGGAAGCGCTTTCATCCTTGTTTTGTTCGCGCATTTGTTGAGAGACGTCCGCCAGCATTTGCAACTCCTGTATCTATTAGACTGCACGATTCACAGAATCCCTGACAACATACCCTAATGGGATGGCGAGCCAAGCTGTAGATGTGGAACGAAGACACTTCCTCGTACGTCGCAAGAACATCTGCATAAGTCAGACACGAGAAATCAGGGAAAGGATTCCGGGTTTACCTTTGAGCTTATCGCCCGGAACGAGGGTCAAGGAGTGGGTGACAACTTCCTCGGATGAAGCGTCGATGTCGGGAGGAGAGCTGGTCATCTCAACATCGCCATCCTCTTGAACCTTTTCCGCTTTCTGCACGCCGTAGATCAGGTAGGTTGCATGCACGGCGCCTGGTCGCATGGCATTCTGTGACCTGTGGAATTCGTAGAGCATGCTGCTGAGGATGAGCTGGGGCATTGCTTATTGGAGCTGTTAAAACACTGACCCTTTTGCAGTGTTGACGTGGGTTTTCAAAGCTCTGCTGAGACTCCGGTATGTGACCTAATAGAATCAGCATGGAAGTGAGCACGGCACCTCGTTTGAAGCATCGGGGCTCACAATGTTGTCCTCGCTGAGGATCTGATCCGCCAAGTACTTTTTATATTCATCCATGGTGGCGGTTCTTCTCACTTCGCAGATCCAGATATCAAGATTGAAGACGAGAAACAGCAAGTCCCAATCGATCCGCGGGAAATCCAGTCCGACCGTCACGATAGGTGTGTGCAGTAGATGGGATGATGGGGGCAGATTAGACGCGTCCAGAAAAGGGTCGACGCGTTCGTTAATTGAATTACTAGGTACACGCCCCTGCAGCAGCCACTCCTACAGGCCGGATTAGTGACGCTTTCCACTAAAACCTGCACCCCTGCCCTTGATCTTTCACCCCCAAGCCCGCCGCCACTACCAGATACATAGACGCGACTGAATGTTCCTCCCAAAAGGAGCCTTTCACGAATGCCTGCCTTCTTGTAGTCCCCAGTATTGTATCTCCTTCCGCCAGATCTGATAATCCAGGCTGCCATCTCTCCCACGATTCCTCTAGCTGCACACACGCAATCTGTGTTTAATTCCCAAGGCCGTCGTCCGCAGAGACCCTAGCACACTACAGGATGCAACCCGCCGCAACAGCAGAGTTCGACGACGTCCCCGATTCGACGGACTGGCTCTCGACGCCGCTTTCTTCCTTATCTGCCGTCGAGGCCGCCCTCCGATGCCAGGTCTGCAAGGACTTCTTCAAGACGCCCATGCTCACTTCCTGCAGCCACACCTTCTGCTCGCTGTGCATCCGCCGCGCCCTCTCAAACGATGGCAAGTGCCCGCTCTGCCGCGCCTCGGATCAGGAGCACAAGTTGCGAAGCAATTGGGGTCTGGAGGAGGTTGTCGAGGCTTTCAGCAAGGCGAGGGCGGGCACTTTGGAGTTTGCGCGGGTAAAGGCGCAGGAGAGGCGGCGGCCGGTGTCGCCGAAACGGAGGTTGGAGGACGACGAGACCGAGACGAGACAGCCTGAGACCAAGAAGCTTAGGAGTTCTGCGAGGTTGAACAAGTCGAAAATGGCGGAGGCTTCAACGACGACATATCGCGATGAGAGCGACGTGTCAGAACCCAGAGAAGAAGAGGAGGGAGACGACGCAACTTTCAGTAAGCCTCCAGCCATATATATCAATGGCACCACTCTCAACTAACACAGCCATCCAAGCACCAGATGACGGCCTCGTGCCATGCCCAATCTGCAACATCCGCCTAAAAGAGTTCCAAGTATTCGGCCACCTCGACAAGTGCACCGGCCCGCCCTCCCAACAACCCACGCGCTCCAGTTCCTCCCGCACACCGACACCAAACACTCCAGCCCGCGCCGCTCCCCGCACAACTCCCGCGCCCGAACGCCTGCCCGCCCTCAACTACTCGATGCTCAAGGACATCCACCTGCGCAAAAAGATGGTGGATCTCGGCCTTGCGACAACTGGTTCGCGCGTGCACCTCGAACGCCGGCACAAGGAGTGGATCACCCTCTGGAACGCCAACTGCGACTCGGCGCGTCCCAAGAAACGCATCGAACTCTTGCACGACCTGGACGTATGGGAGCGCACGCAAGGGTCGCGGGCGCCGGTCTTCAACGCGCGGCCTGGTGCTGCTGTGAAGGATAAAGAATTCGATGGGGCAGCGTGGAGTGCGAAGCACGGGAGTTCGTTCAAGGATCTGGTTGCGAATGCGCGCAACTCGGCCAAGAAGACGGGGGAGGTCGCGAAGAGGGAGGGGTCTGGCAGTGCGGAGCCAGCCGCGGCCGAGGGCCCTTCGGGAGCGGAGGTTGTGATGGTTGACTCGACGGAGTCGACCACGGACCACGACCCGGAGGCGACGGCGGGTTCGAATGGAAACGTGCAAGCTAGTCTGACAGAACAGCCGCAGACCAAGCCGTCAACAGCAGCGTACTACATGCAGGACGGCTTTTCAGAGCAGATACCCCCGGTGGGAGTCGAGACGGGGAGTCAGGAGGCGCGGTGAACGTACACATCGACACTTGTATTCATGACATGGCGCTTCATTATAATACCCTCGCACGTAAAATTCACACACTTCGTTGCTGCTAAACGCCAACCGAGACCCCTTCAATCAGTGATGTGTGCGGACCTTCATGAAGTTTGCGGCTCCTCCAGTCCCAGCTTCTCCAGGCTCTCCGCCGCCTCCTTGGACGGCGTCTTCGCCTCCGCCTGGCCCTCCTTCGCGGGCTCGGTGGTCGGCGTCTTCAGACCCTCCATCTCGGCCTCCAAGCGCTTCTGCATCTCCTCCGCCTCCTTCTCCTCTTGGGCCTCCTTCTTGGCACGCTCCAGCGCTGCCTCCTTCTCCCTCTTCGCCCTCTCGATGGCCTCCTCCTTCTCCCTCTCCTCGCGCTCCATCTCGGCCAACTCGTCGTCCACCTCGACCTCGTCCGCAGGCGCGGCGTTGGCCTCGGCAATGAGGTTGCCCACCTCGTCGACCTCGCCCATCTGCTCGCGCAGCGCGTCCACCACGTCTCCGACCCTCTCTGCGCCGCCGACCTTTTCGTTGAGGCCCTTGAGAGCGCCTGCGCTTGTTTCCATGACCTTGACCAGCTGCACCTGGTCCCTCGCCTGCTGGATCCGTGCGGCGACGTCCTCGAGCTGGTTCAGCGTTGCGAAGCGCTTTTCCAGGGATGCCTCGGTGAGCTTCTTGGACTTGAGCGCCGCCATGGCCGCGACCTTGTTCTTCTTGACGACGGCCTCCTTCGCCGTGGCAGTCAGCTCCTCGATCTTTGTCGACATGAGGGAAGTCTGCTTCTGGAGGTCTTCGATGAGCTCCTTGAGCGACGACACGGCTGCGTCCTCCTCTGTTATCGAAGTTTCGTCCTCTTCTGCCCCGGAGCCCTTGATCCTGACGACCTGGCCGTCGTATACCGCAAGATCCTTGTCTCTGGACAGAAACACCAGCAGGATGTCGACATCCATCTCGGATAACTTGCGGTCCTCGGCCAGGGCCCCCGCAAACGTCTTGCTAAAGTGCGCCTTGGTATATGTCCTCTCGAACCTCGTATCTGAAGGGTTGACTTTCTCCGCGAGCGACTTTGCCGTGGTCTCGACGTTCTTGATGACCACGAACTGCCCCCTTGGCAACTTGTCCTCGCCCGACGTCGACCGTCCCCCGAATCCCAGTTGGCCCGCAGCCCACGACACCACATTCCACGGGACCTGCGACCACGTCTTTGCGTATATGCTGTCTTTTGCTGCCAGGAAGTCTTTGAGAGGATATAGGTCCTTTTCGCCCACGGCTTCCCTGACCACCGTACCCAGAGCAAGAGGGCGACCGAATTGTTTGCTTTCGAGGGATCGCGCAAGGGACTCATCGACGTTGACGACGAGCAGATTCGGCGCCGAGACCTGTGATGCTATCCTCCCTTCCCATGCCGCGCGGGCCAGGGCTTGTCGCCAGGCGCTGATGTTTGCCTGGTAGCCATCGGGGTTGAGGGTTCGTTGCGGGCGAAAGTCGGAGTAGAGGGCTGGCAGACGGGCTCTTTGCGAACAAGAGCATTAGCAATAAACTTTGGGGGAATGATTTTCCTATTTATCAGAGGCAGGAAGCTACATACTTGCGGAAGTTCTGGTCTCGTTCCACGAGAAAGTCGGCTAGGTCTCCCATTGTGGCCGGGTGACGTCGAAGAAAGCTACCGAGGACTGTTGGTTGGCTGTGGTGTACTCGCAGGTAATCTGGCCGGGATTTTGGTCGCCGTTCGAAGGACGCAATAGAGAAGACTGCAGCTTTCAGTCGATGAAATCGTCGGTCGAAGGCGCTCAGGTCGTCTCGTCTTACCAAAGAACAAGGTGGTTCAATGTCTTGAAGTTGCGACCCGAAGCGTCAAGCTTCACCACCTACTGTAGTTCATGTTGGTTGCTTGTGGGGCTCCTTATCGGCGTATCTCAACAGCACTTGTAGCGGTGTCTCCCCCTATCGGTTGCCTATGAGATCATTGTGGAAGAGCCCGGACACCCTGGCAGCTGCGGTACGTGCACGAACAATATAATGCTTCAGTTATAGTGCATGGTACCTAGACCTAGCTAGGTAGGGAGCATGTAGGGTTTCTGGATTGCTTCTTGGGATTCAGTAAGATTCTGAGCAACAAAGCTGATACATTCAAGTTGAGTGATTTCAATGTTGGTGTACGGAGTCAGATCAATGACCGATCTTTTTCGTCACAATGCTGAGCGATAAGAGGCGATTAGAGCGGTGTAAATGTAAATGCTATTAATCCGCTTCATAAGACGCATCTACAGTTCACCGACCAGCTCCACGCCATTCTCATCCCCGTGACCATCACGTCTTATCCGAAATCGTTTTGTACAGAGTCTTCTCCAGCCTCGTCCTCCGCCGAATTCACCTTATGCAGCGGCGCAGTCTCGAGGTTGGCAGCAGGCGGCATTGGACGGGCCATCATGCTCACCCTCCTCGACCTGGTATCCAGCGCCTCGCTCTCTTCGTCCACGAGAAGTTCCTCGACATCCTGTGATGGAGACTGGTCTCTGCCATCCTCAGCCTCGAGCTTCTCGTCAAGTTGGTGCTGTAAACCCGACACAAACTCGTTTGCAAGGTTGAACTTGGAGACGCCATTCTCGTGTGGCAGGCCAGACCATATCCGACTTGCCTCGTTCAGGCAACGCTGGGACTGAATGTGCTTTTGCTGTAGCAGCCAGGCTTCGCCCGCGAGAACGCACCATGTTGCCGACTTGCGCTTGCGATGGCCCCACGAGCCTGACCCCACGCCAGGCTTCGACTCGTAGCATACCGCTAGCCGTTCCTTCATCAACGCGTCGCCGATGGGACCGAGGACCTTGGAGTCGAGAAGTCTGATGCCCCATCTAACGGCATCGTCGACGCTGCTCCCGCCTCTGAGGCGCAGCAGTTCAACGCCCAACGTCAGGGATCGAAGAGCGCCGAAAGGTGCGCTGCAACGAGTCTGGTACGAGTAAAAGGCTGCTTCGAGCATTTGATCGATCGTTTCTGCGCGTGACTTGGAAGAGATGTTTTGCGGCGCAATGAGGAGACTGATGGCTGCCATTTCATTGGCTGCTGCGTGATACTTCCATGCCTTTGCATCGCTAAAGTCGGATCTCAGGAGATCATATGTCGAATGCGCAAGCTTCCAGTCTCTTAGCATAAAGGCAAAGTCAGCCAACTTCCGCATGATGGCTTCTGAGGCATCTGGTCGGTAGAAGCCGGACATGTCGTAACTGCTAGACGAGCCGCTACCACCTACGACTGAGGACCTAGAGCTGCTGCCGAAACCACCCCATTTCCTCGAGATGCTCATGAATCTGCCCGTGATGCCTCTCCTGCGAGATGCAACCTGGTCGTTCCAGAGTGACACATGTCTCTCCATTGTGGGAATGATGGACTGTGTCACCATCTCCCTCACAAAAGTGCGGATGGCCGTGGCATCCGACTCGAAGATGTATCGCGTCGGGTCATTAAAGTCCTCCTGATCCTCGCTATGTCGAATATCTGCCAACTCCTCCGTAGCCGACATCCAATCGCTACGAGGGAGTGGTATGCTGTCGTCGTCTGTCTCGGCACTTTGCGTGCTCCGCAGCCGCAGCAAGTGGCAGTGCAGACCGAGATGGCGCTTCATTTGGTCGAACAAGGCCAGCGACCGCGTTATGTCGTCACGCTCCTCGTCGTGCACCAGAACGTAATATCGAAGATAGTCTCCGTCCACCCAAACTGGAAGCTTATCGTCGCCAGAATTAGTGTCGTTGTAAAGCTTGCGCAAGTCTTCGATGGGTGCAGGGCTTCGTGAGCTGATGGCAATCACGCACGCGACCGGATGCGCAAACGTCTCGTGTGGTGAAACCGGAATGCCAGAGAGTAATCTGCGAAGGTACAATGAGTAGTATGGTGATGTCGCTTCAACATCTAGGCCCTGCCTCGTCAACGTGCCATGGTGCGGGGTGTGGAGGAAAGAGTCCTCGGCGTAGGACAGGTGTCTCTCCACCACTGCCTCGACGTCTCCCAGGTTGGACGCACTCGGCGCTGAGCCTCCGTTGGATTTGGTGCTCGCTCCTGGTGATTCAATATTGTCGCCAAACTTCACGAAGCGAATAGAATAATCCTCCCACGACCTGCCGGCACCGTTGCTGTCTCTTATCGTCACCTTGCCCTGGACCTGCTCACCAAAGGGCCGCAGTAGCTCCCACAATCCGTTCTTGAAACCTTTCTCGCGTGCCAGCTCTTCCGTGTCCTTGGAAGTATAAATCGCGACGTGGGGAACGTAGGCCTTCATGATGAGATTGCGCGGGTCGCCGGGGCTGTCGGCGGCCGCCTCAAGTAGAGCCCGACCAGCTGGTCCTCCAAAAACGGATCCTGACATAGTACTACGCGCAGGCGAGCCTCGTCCCATGGGCGAAGCGGAACGAGAGCCTGGTGGGGTAAGCGTCGAGGCGAACAGAGGTGCTGCTGAGGGGTGCGACCGCCGGTATGGTAGGGTGACTTCGGATTGCGCGAGAGGGTGACCTTCCGGCACCGACTGCCTCTTGGGCAGCCTCACGGCCGAAGCGGCCATTGGGAGGGCCTTGATTGAGTCGGTTGGCGGCGCATCGTTGTCCGGGGACTGCATGGAGAGTAGAGGATGACTGGAGGTATACCAGTCGAGAGAACGACTGATACCCTTTCCGGCTCGGGCTTTGCAGAAATACCGAGCGTTGGATACCGCCCGCTCTACGACGATACAGAACGGGAGGGTGGTCTGGAATAGAAGTCGAAGTCGTGTTAAGTAGCTTTAGGCGACGTAATCACCAGGGGTCGCTCGCCGGTGGTTCGCAAAAAATGACGGACAGGTTGGAGCAGTCTGTAACTTGGAAGAATGTTAGTCTCAGGCCAAACAACTCCACATGTGTAGTCGCGAAGTCTTACGGAGACTGGGCCATTACGATACCACGAGGTGCGCTGTAAGCTGCCAAAGTCCCAAATTACCTCCAGAAGCAAGCCGTCATTGTCAGGTTGAATCTCGGCGCCGGGAGCCATTCGATACTCTGATAAGTGACTAGCGCCCCGTCACATGCACCTGCGCCCGCGGAAGGGGTGGGGGGACCCTTGCAGCCCGTCGCCCCTGCTTTTCTGGTAGCAGGCCCAAGCGTCTTCGACAATCGGTTGGAATATGTAGCTGTTGATTGACTTGGTTGTACCTCATAGTTCGGAGTTCATCGAAGCAATTCCATTATTTCCACGATACCACTTTCGGTTCTACTGCGTGCCGTCAACATGCCATCCGACTTGTCCTCATATCTCGCCACACACTACCTAGTAGCGGACCCCAAACCCACGAAGAAGCGCAAGAGAAAGCAAGCGACCGAGAACCAAGGCCTCATCATCGCAGACGACGACGACAACAGCTGGGGTAAGCCCACCACAAACGAAGACGAGGATGGTGCCGCCGCCATAGTATCGGGAACATCAGCCGAATTCCGAAAAGCCAAAAAGTCAAGCTGGAAAACCGTCAACGCCAGCGGCGCATCCTCCTCGAAACAACCCGACGATGACAGCGCCGCGGCAGCAGACGCCATCCTTGCGTCCGCGGCGGCCGAAAACGCCGCTGCCGCACGCGCAGACGACGAGCTTCCCGTGGTAGAGGGCGGCGAAGACACTGGTGTCGTCAAGATGAGCGACGGCACACACGCCGGTCTGCAGAGCGCCGCGGCCGTTTCCGCGCAACTGCAAAGGCGACAACAAGCCGAGGAGGCTGAGTTCGCGAAACTCAGAAAGTCCGGCAAGGAGGCGGAGACGGTGTACCGCGACGCGACAGGCCGCCGGGTAGACGTGTCGATGAAGCGCGCCGAGGCCCGCAGGCTCGCGGCCGAGGCGGAGGAGAAGGAGAGGTTGGCGAAACTGGCGCCCAAGGGCGACGTGCAGATCGAGGAAGCGAGGAAGCGGAGGGAACTGCTTGAGGACGCCAAGACGATGAAGTTTGCAAGGACGGCCGACGATGAGGAGCTCAATCAGGAGCTCAAGGAACAAGATCGATGGAACGACCCAATGGCGCAGTTCATGGCTGAAAAGACGTCGGGAGGCAAGGGTAAAAAGGGGAAGAAGAGACCGGTCTATGCTGGAGCTACACCGCCCAACAGATACGGTATCAAGCCGGGTTACAGGTGGGATGGTGTTGATAGGAGTAATGGCTTCGAGGGAGAGAGGTTCAAGGCGCTCAACAGAAAAGAGAGGAACAAGGGGTTGAGTTACGAGTGGCAAATGGACGAGTAACGCCAGCAGATGAAATAATACCCTTTTTTGATCGTCTTCAGAAAGGTTCCTCTCCGATGCCCAGGTGTAGTTGGTGACTTCTCGACAGTCAGAGCGAACTTGGTGTCCCTTTGTCTGTCTCTGGGTAGCTGAACATCGTCATACGCACAGCAAGCATTGCTAATCCCGGCAAAGTCGTGACCATTGAAGTGTGGATAGCAGTCCTCGTCAGGTACGTTGTGGAATTGCCCACGCTTTAGACTACCTAGTCTACCTCGCACTTGATCTCATGCTGAAGTTGCAATCGTTTTTGGAGTTGACCTTCGGCCACACTCTCAAACTGCTTCAATCCCACTCGATGACGACAGTGCAAGCTCTCCAAGCCTCGCCGCTTCCAGAGTCGAAGCTTTTGTCGAGTTCCTCGAAGCCCGCACCTTATGGCTTTTCTGGTAAGGCAATTGTGATTCCCATGCTTGCGGGAGGTGGTGCGTCTAGGACTTGCGTCGGAGAACCTTATCTGGGCCATACGCACAGTTCTCTCTTACCAACTTGATCCAATCCTTGCGTTCCATCTTTCCAGGTCCTTCTCCAATTCTAGACTGGAATTTGCGCATGAGGTTTCCTATGCTGATGCCGTTGGGCAATTCCGGCAGAGCGGCGATGATCTCCCACGCTTCAACGAGGCCACTTGGCGACCCAGCACGGGGTGCCGGCGATCCCTCCGGAAGAGGAGATCCAGGCTTTGATCCTGCAGAGTGGTCAATACATTGTCATGGCCCGAGGCTGTCTTCGTCATGAGATGACTTACCAGGTGCAGCAGGGGCGGGACTACCGGCCCTTGAACCAACAGGCGTGCCTCTTGCTCCGCTGCCGAGCAGCTTGATCTTCTTCTTCCTTGGTTGACCGTCCGACATCTCCCCAGCCGTCGCTTCGCCGTCGCTAAAGGCGCCCTTGCCGAGGTTGCTCTTCTGACCTGCTGGACCTTGAGACGACGGTGTTGATGAGCGACTCTGCTGGAAAGACGACATGGGATTTTTCTTCATCTTCTTGCGAGACGACTCGTTTCCACTAGACTCGGAAAGAGTGGGAGAGCCGGGACGCTTCAGCGACTTGCCCTTCTTCAGGGCGTCGGTATGCTTCGGCCGACCTGAGGGAGTGGTGTTTCCCTTCGATGACACTGCGGAGGCGTTCTTGTCCTTGAGGTCTCCTTTCTGGGCGTCGCCGTCCTCCTTCTCCTTGTCCTTGTTTTCCTCGTCCTTCTTCTCCTCGTCGGAATCTTCCTCGCTAGACGAAGACTCGAAAGGATCATAGCCGCTAGAATCCGACTGGTAGATGGTTTCCTTTTCTCTCTTGATCAAAGCCTTGGTTGTGCGTTTGCCCTCCTTTCGACGCTCTTCCTCGGCCTTCTTTTCCTCGTTTAGCTCCTTCTCGACTCTGCGTTCATCGGCGTCTCCGAAAAGGTTAGCACCAAGTTGGTCTCGACGGATGCGCTCGGTTGCTTCTTTGAAATCCTCGTCGTTGTCGACTTCCAACCCAGGGGCCTCGTCGTCGTCCTGGAACTCGTCGCCTTCCATGTCAATTTGATCATGGTCCATTTTCTCCTCCCGTGAAGCAGCTCTAAAGGTGTTACTCTCCGTCTTGATTCTGGCGGGACCGTACAATGCGTGTCGAGTCGCCTCCCATTCGTCCTGCTCGCTCTTCTTCTGTTTGTCGCGCATGTACCAGCGGCCAATGTCCGTCTTCTTGCTCATCAGAGCTTCGGCTTCTTCCAGTCTCATCGTGTTAAAGTGCGGCTTGGCAGTGAATTTATACCACTTCTCCATGGGAACCGCGACGAATTTACCGCGTGTCGCCACGAAGCAGATTGTCGTTTCCGACAAGGGGGCAACGTACGAACCGACCCACACGTTCTTCCCGTCGGCGTCCTCCAAATGCCAAGGCAGCGCCTCTTCATAACGCAATTCTTGCTGTTTCTTCTCCTTCTCCGACCTGGGAGCGCGGTGGAATTGGACGTCCTCCTCTTTCTTCTTCGGTTTCGGCTTTTGCGCGGCAGCTGGGTCCTTCAAGCTCGGAGCACTCTTTGCCAGTTCAACAGCGCGAACAGCTTCGCGATCAGCCTTGAGCTGCGCCAGCCTTTCGGCCTCTTTCTCGTCGACTGGCTGCGCCTCAGGCTGCTCCTGTTTGATTTCGCGACCTGGCGGTGGCTGTCGCGGATCCCGCCGCTGCAGAGTTACGGGACGTGTGAACTCTTCCTGATTTGTGGGGTCGATGCCTTTCTGTTCCAAGTCGGCCTTGGAGGAGGAAAGCTTCATGATGTGATGCCGAATGCCATCTATCAGCGACTTCTTTGTCTTGACAATCTTCCACTCTTTCACACCTGGTGGAGGGGGGTCAAGCCATCCACCATTTGCAGCCCTTCTCGCCTTAATATCCGCTTCCGTCATGGGGCGCTGCATGCCGAGGCCGAGGCGACCAGACGCGCCCGGAGATGCTCGGGCGCCGGGGGCAGTTTGCAGAGCATTGGGACCAGGACGAGCGGCGGCGGGTCGAGGAGCGCCGGGGCGTTTGCGAGCAACAAGGGGGTCGCCCCGAGGGCGTCGCTTAATCGGAGGCGGTCGAGGAGGCTGACCGCTAGGGTTCTGCCCGTTGGGCATCTCGGTAGGAGGAGCGCTCATTCTGTCGTCGACGGTAGGTATTCGAATTCAAAGTCTGTATTCACCCTCTTCCGAGACAGAGGTCGTTGGAAACACGGTCGCGTGGATCGCGATGGTAGTCGGTATAGGCACTCAGCAGCCACACGAAAAGGTCTGACGTCGAGCGCGAGGCAACCGCGTTGCGAGCGGCGCAAGGTAGGTAAGAATGCGCTTGGATGTGCGAGAGATGAGCAAACCGAGTAGCGGCTAAAAATAAAGAGATAATTCCGGTTTGGCAGCCCCTTGGTCTCTCGCAAAGCTGAGAGACGTCGAAATCGGAGGGCGGGAGATGTTGAGATGACAAAGGCGAACGATGGGAATTGACCCTGCTGAGTGAGTCCTTAAGGTACGAAGCTAGGTTCAGGTACCTGGCTACCGGAGCTACGCAACAAGATGCAGCTGGGCTAAGGTACCTGGCGGAAATCAAGGTTCCTCAGGTGTGTTTAGGTAAGGCAGAGGCAATACGGCAAGTCTTACGGAATACATACTTACCCATTCGGTAAGGCACAGACTGGTGTGGGGTGCTTTGCAGCAACTTTACTTGGCCAGGAACCTTACTTTTAACCTAGATAGCTAGGAACCTTCCCACTGCCTCCCTCAAATGGTCGTATGAAGCTTTCACGAGGCCTAAGTGACTTGCTAATCACAAGAAACTGATATAGAGGAGAAATCCCAGGGAAATTTTGGTTTGAAGCCCCTTGATATCAAATGGTGATGAAATCTCACTTTCGTGTCAAGAACCAAAAGTCTGCCAGATGCTGCCTTATGTAAGACCCAGCCTCTGACAAATGAAGCCTCAATGTACCTGTCTTAAGGTAGGCAGAAAATCACACTACGTCAGAGTAGCGTCTTTGGGAAGGTGCTGGTGTGGTTTCCTTCCATATTGATCTTGGCATTGGTTCTTTCCCTTCCTACATACCTAGGCAGACTGCAATGAATCTCTCAGCAACCCACCATTATCTACAGATCTGAATCACCACACATCTGCCACAGTCAGATATCCACAGCAAACCACCTGATTGCTTGTGTCTCAGATTATCTCTGAGTTACTAAGTGTCATTTTTGGTCTTAGATGCATGCTCTAAGCAATGAGAAGAGGTAGATAAAGGCATGCTGGCGTTTAGGATTAATTGCATCAATATACCAGGCCCTACTTCACTCCCTGCAGCTCTGTATCAGCAACTCGTGTAGTCCATTGTGAATAAGCCTTGATATACTGTCCATCATTCTGGTTGCTTTTAGTTACAAATAAATGCTCTTGGGTCTTGTGAATCCATCTCCAGCGGCCTACAAGCACTGTTGTAACACCAGAAAGAAATAGATCAGTAGCACCACAGCTCTTCCGAAGTTACGCAGGGAACACAGGTGACCATTGTGCTCACACTGTAGTGAATCAGCATGGCCAGCAAGCCCCACCACAGTGTTAAGGGTCTCTACTCACTGTAGCCCCTCACCAAGGAATGTACCTTCCCCACGTACAACTTTCACGTCACCTCCGGATTTACAACACACGATCCAGGTTGGAAGAGTCTCTGCCTCTCAAGGTTACCATCACCAAATACTTTATAAAAGCTCACACCATCATCCAAATACATGCTACTATGGTCGTCAGTACCATATGACCGGTAAGTTTCAACTTGAAAATCATTAATGGAAGAAGCTCACACAGCGCACAGCATCATCACTCACTATTGCTACTTCAATTCCATCACAGAAGGCTACTCACCTACCTGATCAACATCATGCAGCATAGGGAGGGATATTCCGAGTTCCCCCACTCATCTGGGTCCAATGGACTTGAGGATCACCTCAGGAACTTAATCCTCACCAACGCGACACCTGGAAATGGAGGTGGCCCTGTCAACACCACCCAGGCTGCCTCAACTCTCCCTAGCAACCCGATCCCCCATCAGGGCCTATCTCAGCCCAGTACGAGCGACGTGTCGTACAGCTCGTCCCATCCTGCTGGAGCGGCACCACTTTCGCCCAAGGTTGCCCGGAAGCGCCCCAATCAAGCCCAAAGACGTCAGATGAACGCTCAGCTGTCGATTCCCATTGATCCTCGTCCGTCGCCGCCCACTCAGTATGGAAGGCCCTTCTCTGGATCTCCTGGCAACTCAAATAATCTTCCAGGCTTCTATTCTCATCAAAAGGTAGCCAGAACTCATCACGCGCAGCCTGTTCGTTCGTCCGCTCCTGGGCTGGCACATGGCAACTATGGCAGCGCACCCCACACTCATCGGCAGCATGGACATCACCCCGGCAGTCTCGATGTTTCTCGTAATCACCAGGGCCAAACTCGGTATGGGCCTCGTCAGGACCAGGGATCTCCCAGATATCCTCGCAACGCACACGGCACTCTTTACAGTCCTCGAAGTTCGCAACAAGTCTCTCCTGAGGAACTCGAGAGTCAAGCCGCTTTTTTGGAAAGGTTGTGCAGCACCCTCGTTGCTGGGGCCGAAATTGAGCGGCAAGATATTGCCGAGAAAGAAGCCTTCCGCGTCAAAATCGAGGCCGTCTGCCGTGCTGTCGTTAGCGACTACGAAATCTTGGGAAACGGCGTCCAGGACTTTCCTCCGTCGTCCGTGGCGTTGAAATGCTTCGGTAGTCTATCGTCTGGCTTCGCCACAAAGGCATCCGACATGGATCTCGGTTTGATATCACCATTCTCGCAGACTCAGCCGGACGCCGCAGGATCTCAGATACCTCGTCTCATCGAGAAGGCTTTCCTTGACGTTGGTCTTGGTGCACGCCTTCTCACGCGCACCCGAGTTCCCATCATCAAGCTCTGTGAGAAGCCTCCTGAAAGACTGCGCCTTGACCTGCTTGAAGAGCGACTCAAGTGGGAAAGGGGCATCGACGAGCCCGAAATCGCCGACGGCCTGGACGATGAGGACCACGTCGATAACAAATACGACAATGCCAATTCTGCTGAAGATCAGAAATTGGAACTGCCGCCGCTCGCCTCCCCTCCGTCGACGCGTCCCTCGGGGGTGCCGGCTCTGTACCAGCCTGAGAATACATCCTCTCAGGCTTACTATAACGCCGCGAAACGGGCGCTGAGAAGATTGGGTGGCCGTGACATAACGCTTTCGAACTGGCGCGAGCTGACCCAGAAGGACTATGAGCTGCTCAACGGCATCTGCGAAGCATTCACCCAGGGCTTGAGAAGCCAGGAATTGAAGAGCAGGCTAGCGGCCTATCGCTCACTCTCGTTCAAGGCCCTGCCAGACGCCCCCAACTACCACTCTCTAGCTTGTGTCAATGCACAAGTGGAGGGCGAGTCCATCGTCATGCTGTGCGAAGCGGAGCCGGATATTGCAATCGCAGGTCCTGAGGCAGTCGAAGCTGCCGCGCTGGATCTCTTCACAAGCTGGAAGACGCTGCTAGACCAGCCGTATTTCGGCCTCGAACCCATGACCTTCAGCAAGTCAGTGCAGCTGCTATTGGAAAAGATCAAGAAGCTTCCCATAGCTCAACTGCTCACGCTCGAGCAAAACCAGCACGAGCCGGTCTCTTCTTACGAAGCCAGGACCCTCAAGATTATATCTCAACTGAGGCCCAGTACTCCTGAAAAATCAGACAATGCCAACAAAACCATCATCGAAAGATACACCGCCGGCATCTGGCCTAACACGATTCGTGCCAAGGTCCGCGAGTTCGTTGACGGCTGCCCGGAGCGTATCAGTATCACCACCGTCGCACGTCGCCACAAGAGTGTCCAGTTGGCCTCGGAACTGGAAAAGGCTCTGGACCACAGCATGTACGAGCCGCAGCTGGAGCCCTCCATCAAGGAGTACATCGACATCCTTCGCGGTCCCATGCATAAAGGCAACACCGGCGACCCTCATTACGACTATGTTGTCCCGGTCACCAAGGAGAATTGCCAGACCATCAGACTTATGCGCGAACTGAAGGATCCCTCCAAGATGACCGTCAACCAAGCCCGCGACCCCTACCGCGACAAACTGGAGTTTCCCAAGAGCGGCGTAGGCGTGCAATGCGACATCAACTTCTCCGCCCATCTCGCTCTGCAAAACACCCTCCTGCTGCGCTGCTACTCTCACACCGATCCGCGCGTCCGCCCGCTGGTCCTCTTCGTCAAGCACTGGGCCAAGGTCCGCAGCATCAACACGCCCTACCGCGGCACCCTCAGCAGCTACGGGTACGTTCTCATGATGCTGCACTACCTCGTCAATGTCGTTCAGCCCTTCGTCTGCCCCAACCTGCAGCAGCTCGGCCCGCCTCCTCCCCCAGCAGAGCGTGTATCTCCTACGGCTTCCGACGACGCCTTTTTCTGTCGCGGCCGCTTCGTCGGCTTCTGGCGTGACGAGGCAGAGATCATACGCCTCGCCCAAATGGGCCAGCTCAACAGCAACCGCGAATCCGTCGGGCATCTCCTCCGCGGCTTCTTCGAGTACTACGCCCAGAACGGTTCTATGAGCACCTACCCCGGCAGAGGTTTCGACTGGGGCCGCGACGTCCTCAGCATCCGCACGCCGGGCGGCCTGCTCTCCAAGTCGGAAAAGGGCTGGACGGGCGCAAAGACGGTCATCGAGTACCGCCCCAACGCCGCCGGTTCGCCCGTGGCAGATACGCCGCCTCCCAACGCCGCGCAGTTCGCGCTCAAGTCTCCCGGTGGCCCGCCGACGCCTACAGCCGACGCTGCCGCCCAGGAAGCGGCCTCGCCCACAGTCGCCAGCAAACCCACGGCGGCGTCCCATAAAACTGGCGAGGTCAAGGAGGTCCGCCACCGCTACCTCTTCGCCATCGAGGACCCCTTCGAGCTGGAGCACAACGTCGCGCGTACCGTGACGCACAACGGCATCGTGGCGATCCGCGACGAGTTCCGGCGGGCGTGGCGCATCATCAAGGCTGCCGGCACGGGCAACTTTGCAGAGGAGCTGCTTAAGGACACGGCTGCTCTCAAAGAAGAGGACGAGAAGAGCTCGTACCTGCAGCTGCTGGATGAGATTCACGGATGGGAGTTGTTTGAGTAAATTCTCTTGGTACCACTAGACGGGTGGTGACATGTATTCTACGTCGGGCCTTGGCAGAAATGGAAAGATGGTTGGATGGAATCAGGGTTCGACGGACGGTCCGACAGACGGAGGGCTCGCCCTTGCCATGACATTATTGGAACGATAGTCTTGGGCTGGCGATGTCATGAGGAAGACCACAGGGGAAAATAGTCAAGAGCAATTGTATTACTACTAAGAGCTGAAATAGCCACGAAAAGCCTTAGTGCGCAAAAACATGCGTGCGCTGGAATCTAGTCAAAGCGCATCGTCACTTGCAAAAATGTTCGAAGGTTTCTCTTACCCCTCGCCCATCCATCCCGGAGGTGGTGAATGCCAAAAGGCAAACTGAGCGAGGCGTCTTCTTTTAGTCGAGTCAATCTACCAACGCTCCGTTAAGGACTCATTCTGGGATGAAAGAAGCCCTTGCTGCCCAAAAGGCAGCATCGTTGGGGTGGAAGAGGGCATTGCTGCCCAACTCCGTGATAGCAAGGGAAAGGGAAAGAGAGCAAAAAAAAGAAGAAAACATCAGTAGTAAACGCACACCACGAAGTCGCGGTCGAGCGAGGTATCAAGTTCATCATTCGTGTCTAATACTGACCATGGAGATAAGAGAAGCAGACCAAGTTCTGGTCTAAGCCTGCCATTTCTGGCTTTTCCATACTTGTCCGTGCCGACCACCAAAACGCCGCGCTAGAATGCCAGTTCCGAATGCCACACAACGGGGCCGAGTCTAGAAGACCAAGTCCAGCCCAAGGGAACAGTGAAGAGCTGCATCGATGATCTGGGAGATCACATCGACGTGTGCTCCACATTGCAGACCCTAGTCAATAACGTGCTGGTACAAAGGCGAGATGGATTCGCCGTAGTGGTTGCGGCGAATGGCCTCGGCAAGGAGGAAGGAAAGATCGAGAACAACGAGCTTCGGGGTCCGCTTGGCCTGTTCCTCGGGGATGGGGAAGCTGTTGGTCACGAGGATGGTATCGATGCACTCGCAATTCTGCATCTGCTCGAGACAGTCGCCGCCGAAGACGCCATGCGTAGCCATGCAGTAGACCTTCTTGGCGCGACCCTTCTTAACCACGGTCTCGGCCGCGGCGATCCACGAACTTGGCTTGTCGATCATGTCGTCGACGATGAAGACAGTTCTATTCTTCACATCACCCACCAAGGTGATCATGTGCTCAACCTTGGGATCCTTGAGCACCTCGTCTTCTTCGTCCGACTCGGGAGCGGCGTCTCCTGATCCGCCAAGAGCATGAGGCTGGGGAGCAAAGAAGGAAGAAGCCTGAGACATGGTCATAGGATCGTCGTCGCGGACGCTTCCGCCAGCAGTGGATGTGCCCGGTGACGGATAGTCATCGTCCACAATGTGACCCTGGACCAGCCGTCCGTGAGTGACTTCGTGAGCACGACGATCATCGTAATGCGAGTCACCCTCTTCATCATCAACAGCAGGTCCGTTGTGCGGTCTTGACTGTGTGGGAGTCGAGGGACGGTCCTCAGTAGAACGAGGGTGAGACCGAGGTGCGTTCCCCTGCTGGTGTTGGGGAGAGCCGTGGGCATCAACCCTGACTCTGGCAGCGCGACCGGCAGCGGGAGGAGTGGAGGGTCTCTCCCTCAGAGGCGCAGGCACAGCGCTGCTCTCCAGTACTGGCTCACGGTCGATGTTGTCCAAGTGATGCAAGATCATGCTTGACGTCATGTTGCCTCCACGCTTTTTTTCTGTAGTGACCATGCCAAAGTTGAGCTTCAGCGCGTCCGCGAGCGATGTCACACGCTTGGTGCCACCAGCGTTCTTGGAGACCACAACGGCCTCCTTCCAGTTGGGCACGTTGTGACGAATCCATCTGGCAATCAACGGCTCAGCGTGAAGGTTATCAACAGGACACTTGAAGAAGCCCTGCATCTGCGACGCGTGGAGATCGACGGTAATGACATGCTTGACACCGGCGACGCCAAGGAGGTTTGCAAGCATTCTGGCGGTAATGGCGCCACGGTGGGACTTCTTCTTCGACTGGCGGCTGTAAGGGAAGTACGGCAGCACGGCTACACGAATGTTAGAGACGGTCTCAGATGCGAGATGGAGGAGAGGAAATATTTCTTACCGGTGATCTTGTTGGCAGAGCCTCCATTACAGGCTGAGATCATGATCAACAGCTCCATGATGGTATCGTTGACATTGGCACTGCCAGACTGGACGACAAAGACATCCTTCTCTCGAACGCTAGTCAAGATTCGCACGCTCGTCTCGCCCTTTTGATTGACGGGTCAGCCTCAACAGGGAGTCCAAACAAGTTTGGAATTGATCCAATCAAGGCAGAGAGGTAGAGGCTTGGGAGTCGAAGACTTGTCGTCTGAGGGCCCAGAAGAACAAAAGATGTTACAGAGCGCACTTCAGCTTACATTGGAAAATTGGGTAAGCTCTGCCTCAGCAGGAGCCATGCCCAGGTTCTCACATATCTGAGTAGTGAGGGCTGGGCACGATGAGCCCGCAAAGATGAGGGTGCCGCGCATTTTGCAAAAGGATGCGAAGGTCGAAGAGTTTGGATCGCGTAGCGGGGAGCTTTTATTACCTGCGAAAGGAAAAATTGAGCTGGCCAGGGGGCTGGTCAAGCCGACAAGCGGAAGGACGTGGAGACGCGAGGTGGGGGTTAGGGACAGTGTGCGGTGGTGTCTGACGCCGGGCGACGTCTGCATTTATACTGTATTTCTCCGACCTGAACCCGCCCAGGTACCTACCTACCTACCTAGCGACCCCATTTTTCATAGCACAGTGTGCTTGGGCAAGTACAGTGCAGATAAGGTACCTACCTTAATTTGCCTGTGAGGTACGGATACAGTGGGGAGCTGTAGGTACGGACGGAGTACCTGGCTGGATTCATGACTGGTGACTAATTTTTTTACGCTGATGGGCTGATGGATGCGTCTGGGAACCTGTAAGAACCTTGGAAGCTGCTGCCACCAAACGACGGATTCTCAAAATCACCATCTCAGACCATACATACACCCATGCATGTTTATCCCTGAATTACCTACGTGGTGATTCGAGAGACTCGATCTGATTAGTTTGTGTATGCCACACGCAGGTGTGAACCCTGCCGAATTCTGCTTTACTAACTCGGCAGGTAGGTTGGAAGTCATCGCCAAAATGGGCATCCCTCACTTGATCAACCACCTTACAAAGTATGGCGTGTTGTCGCCTCTGGACGGTGACAGAGTAGTCATCGACGGTCCCGCCCTCGCGTATCATGTCCTTCACCTCTGCATAAGGAGCACATCCGGCCTTCCTTCGTACCAACTTCTCGGTGACACCTGCACTGCGTGGCTTGACAAGCTCACACGCCACGACATTTCCTTGTACCGCCTCCTGGTTGAAAATGAAATCACGTCTTGAAAACTTACTAGTCACAGAGCTGCTATTTACTTTGATGGCTTCCTCCCACCATCGAAGCTACCCGTTCGCCTGGACAGGTTACTGAGAGTTTCGACCCAGCTGAAGTTGTTCAACTCGACCTTCCCGAACGCTTGCCCAGCCAAGCAGGTTGCAGCAACTCGCCCTTCCTTGCCTCGCCTATTCCCCACGGATGCTCCTAAAAGAGAGCAGTCACTGTTGCCGCCGCCGCCCTTCCTTGTCGCAGCCATCGTCGACAAACTTGTCCAGTCACCCAAATACGCAGACCTCGTTCGCCTAGTGCCTGGTGAAGCAGACGCTTACTGCGCCGACGACGTCTTCAGGAACGGTGGTACCATTTTGACCTCTGATTCAGATCTCACGATCCACGATTTGAATGATGGATGTGTAGCTTTCATCAAGGACCTCCACGTAGGCTCCGTCGATGACAAAGACGGACTCTTGGGTCTCAAGTTTTCTCCAAGAGATATCGCAGAGAGGCTGAACCTTCCTACTGATCAAGGCATGCGCAGGTTCGGCTACGAACTTTCCAAGTCTACGAGACCAAAATTCTCGCAGGTGCTGGAAAACTGCAAGGGAGATGTCTCGGACCCGGATGGCTTCAAAGAATTCTGCAAACCGTACGAGTCACTGGAGACCACCGACTGGAAAGCGGTACCGGTATTGGGCAATTTGACAAACCCCAAGCTTGATGCTAGGCTGTCAGAACTCATCCTCCAATGTGTCGGATACACTGGCACCTCTACTGAAGAGTCACTTGTGGAGGGTTACATGATGTGTCTCCCACCTCTGCAGGACTGTCCAGCTCGTGCAAGCGCATGGGACAGCAGTGCATCCGTCAGACAACTGGCCTATAGTTTTGCTTCTCTTCTGCGACCCGGGGCTATGTCTCCGGTCAGGGAGTACAGAAGGGTGTACTCTGGCACGAACCAAGGAAAGACCATCATTATTCTCCCACGCCCTTCGCTCAAAGACTATGCAGATTTCCTACTGGAAACCTTGACACTGGCCAAGAAAGCCTTCCCAGACGAAGAGTCTTCTTGGCTCGCGGTGGCTTTGCAGCAGGTCATCATCAGTTCAAAGTCGGACGGAAAGCAAGAAACCTGCGCCAGTGCTATCAAACAGGCTTTTTCCATAGAAGAAGGCTCCAGCCTAGTGCCATGGGATGTCGTACACCTGTCTGCGCAGGTCCAAGCGATGCTATACTCTCTCCGTATCCTCGCTCAAGTCCTAGGCCTTTTGGAGGTCGTCGAAGTCAAGGGTGTGCCCAAGGGCCTGGGAAAGCTTCGTGAGCTTTTGGAAACGCTGCCGTCCCTCACCAAATGGCCTACAGTCGACGGGACTGTTGCTCTCCTAAAGTGCTTGAAGGACGATGGCGGGCTGGCCAACCTCGCGGAGGCGGCTGAGATTTCAGAGAGCGATTTTCTGCCGTCCAAGGATGCCAAGAATAAAAAGAAGAAGAAGAGGAAGCAGAGGACCGAGTCCGACGCGGAGGTGCGACCAGAAAAGAAGGTGTCTTCGAATCCCTTCGACATCTTGGGTACTGAGTAGAGTCTGATAGAACAACGCGTGCTGGGGCATGTTCAGATGCAGAGACAGTTGCCTGCGTCACACTGACACGCCTTGAATGAACAATACATATACCCATTGGCGGAAGCGCTCTGCCATCGATATGGAAGCACCATAGGCCTCCCAACCAATAGGTAGCCGCGGCATGTGGGACAATTATTACACCAGATTGTCGCAGCACCAGCTGCTTAACTAGTATTCACAACTCGATTCCAACTTATTATACTAACAGCATTTACCTACGGGCAGGCCAGTGTCCTTCGGCAACGCAAGTTGATAGCATCCAACCCAGAGTAGCAGTCATTATGTCGTGCAGCTGTTCAAAACAGCGTCCCGTCGTCGTGAACCTGTGGAATGAACCCAGGGCACAACCAGCCTCTGCCTTCAGGGCATGTGAATATCAACTTTCCATCCCCACGCAACAGGCCCATCTGAAACTGCCAGTCCGTCTTGACGGCGATGCCATTGATCCTGAGCCAATAGGCCAGTATGCCCTCAGGTGTGCATCCCTCTTGGCCATCGGGCTTCTTCGACCTGTTCTTGGTGTTGAAGCCCTTCCACTTGGCAGACTCCTTCTCAAAGGCCCTCAGAGAGACAAACTCGCGATACAGCGCCAAGTAGGTGAACATGGCGTTCGGTCGTCCGAAGGCCGTTATGTCGGTGACGCCTGCCCGCAGCTCGCCATCGTGAAGCATCGCGTACCACGTCCAGTCTAGCGCCACGCGAGGTGCGAGAATACCGTTTTCTGGCACCTTCAGAGACGACAGAGCGGGGGAGTCGCCCCAGTATTGCAGGTCGAGACGGCCCTTGTAGATGTAGTCGTACGAGATGCCCTGTTCAATCATGTAGCGCTGCACCTGCTGGCCGGCGAGGTAGAGCGCTTTCCACTGGCTGAGTTGGTGGTCCAGCTTGTCCTTGCCGCATTCTTTGACCAGCACATCGGGCGGATCGACGGCGGTCTCCTTGACTTCGCTCAATCTCCTGATCTCAATCGTTTTGACAGCGTCTCCAAAGCAAGATTTCAAATGCTTGGTGATGGTTTCCTGGTCAATCTCGTCCCCAGAGTCGTGGTAGACGTCTTCGAGGTACGTGAAAACGTGGACGTCAACCCCACCACTGCCAGTCCATGTCTTGACAAGTTTCTCGTTCTGCGCCTTGCAGGTCTTGAGATACGTCCGCAGGAACCCGGTGTAAACGATCGCCAGGCGGCCCATGTCATCTGCAGCGCGATGGAGCACGCACGTTGTCTTATCGCCGGCGCGGATGTGCAGCTTGCCCGAATCGAGGAGCTCCAGCACAGGTTTCCCGTCGCTCAAGTCCGCCGAGTCGCAGCCAGGAAGCAGATTCGATATCCATGGCGTCGCGCCGTACGGAGCTGCCGTGTCGTTCGCCCACGAGAGCATCAGCACGCCCTCCTGCGTGAGCTCTACCTGCCATGTTACGGGCCAGTGATATTCGGTATCGGAAGTAAACAGCTCAGCCTCTGTCTTGGTGTCTTGGAGCGAAAGCGACCCGCTGTCGAGAATTCGGAGCTCGTATCGGCCGGATGGAGACGCTAGTCGGAACGGCGACAGTTTCTGGCCCGCTTCGAACTCGGAGGGCACCTTTTCGCCGGAACTGGCTTTCGCATCGGCAGCGTCGCCGGGATTCGGCTTCGCGGCAGACGCGGGAGTAGCGTCGGGACTAGGGGCGGCATGGCCCGCAGACGTAGCGGCGCCGTCGTCTGAGACGTGCCCCTTCGCGTCGTTGTTGGGATATGCGGGCGGCCGACCGCTGGTCGATGCGGCCGGAACGTGTTTGCCGGGCTGGGTGGTGGGCACAGCGTAGCCAACGTGGGGGAGCTGGGGGACTAGGAAGATGGCGGCGATGAGGAAGACGGCGACCACCAAGGTCAGTCTCAGACAGAGACTGCTCGCCATCGTTGACTATGCGAGTTGTGGCTGTGGCTGGGAAGATCGTCGGCTGCCAACATTGCTGTCTTCGGCGAGTCCTGGCTGTAAATGGCAAGGTCGGTGTACCGAGGCGACAGCTGAATCCTCAAAGCGCAGCCACCGCACCGCGTATGGCGTCGCACATCTTATCATCTTATCGATAAGGGATCTAATGTGCCTATCTTGCTTGCGAAGTGCGTTTGTGCATATACGCAGATATTTGAACTACCCTCTAAGTTGAATATGCTCCCTCACCGCACCACCAAATAGCGAACGCCATCAAAAGGCAATGTCACGAAAGTTGCCAGTACTATGGCTGCGCTAGCCGCTGTGCAGCATTGCCAAATGAAGTTGCACGCTTTAAAGTGAGCGAAGACGGCTCCTTACATCATGTAGTTAGCACCATCAGTGATCAATCACCTGAAGTTGCTTCAACATCGAGATCTCGCACTCAAAAAAAAAACAGAGAAGATTTCTCTTTTAATCCTCGGATGATTGCCAATATTGAATTTGGAGTATCGTGATGGAGAATCTTGAAAGGCATATGCCTATCTCAGTGCATTGATAACGCCCTCGCGACAGTGCTCAGCCTCTGTTGACGAGTTTCCTACATGCGCAAAATCACTGGCCCGTCTAAGCATCCTTCGTCTCTTCCGGCTTGCGTCCATAGATGAAATAACTGAGGATGTCAGTGTCAGAATAAATGGGATCAACGTACAACTTACATAGGCCAGTAAGCGTGAATAGATCTGTTGTTGAGATCCTGCCTAACCTGCATGAGGAAAATATGCACCTCTTCCTTCGTCCAACCATGAGCTCTGGTGAGAGGAGCCATAGAAAACGACTCGATCGCGGAAGAGAAGTTGTCATTTGCCCACGACCCCAGCTCCTTATACTTGGGGTGCTTCGGCCATGTGTTTGTTGGCCATTTGTATAGTTCCATCTTGACGTCGACGAAACCCACTTCCTCCAAGACTTTGACAAGAGCGGGGACTTCCTGATAAGGGCGACCAAATATGGATGCTGCTTCGCCCAGCAGTTTGGAGCATTTCATCATGGCAGAGTCAGGCTTGAGCGTCCCGTCATCCGATTCTGGGAAAAGGTCGATCTCAACCAACTCGAAGTATCCGCCGGGCGTCAGATGACTGTGAGATTCCGTGGTCAGAATAACCCCGAGATAAGTGTTACATGGTGTCAGTTCTCGGAGAGACGTAACTCACTTGAAGGCTTTCTTGGCGTATGTGCGCCAGTTGCTTATGGAAGCGTTCATGAAGCGACTGTGAATGTAATCGAATGGCTTGGACCATGTCCATTCCTCATCGAGATCGTCGATTTCGAACTGGACATTCGGTGGTACGCTGTAAGGAATAAGTTCGAGTGTACTTGGGAATTGCAGCCGTGAGTGTTGCAGGGTAGGGCACTTACAATTCGGGCATTGATGGGGAGAGGTCGAAGCCAATGACCTTTGAAACAAAGTCAGTCGTTTCAATTCTTAGAGAAGCAGGCCAGATCTACCATACTTCAGCATTTGGGTGATCTTCTCCAAAGTCTGTAGCCCAGATGCCGGTGCCTGTCCCAACGTCGAGTACACGTTTGACATTCGAATCTTTGTCGTTTGGCGGCGCGAGTCCCAGTCGATTGTCCAGCGTTATGAGAAACAAGTGATGTTGCAAGTCTGGTGGTTCTTGTAAGCACTGTTTACCTCGACGAGGCAATGATCAGAAAGACGTACCCAGTCGCTCCTTTTCTGTCTCGTCATTTGGGGCATGGTATCCTAGAGCCGTCAGAATTGCAAGAGTGATCCGCACCCCGTATAATAACATACGCCCGTCCTTGTACTTGTGGTATGTGCGACCGTTTTCGACGCGAAAGTCTCGGATCGAGTCGGTTACGCTGGTGTTTGAAGATGCGATGCTCTGTTATGTGTGGGATTAGCACATAAACACGTGCTCCAAAGAAGAGAAGCCGCGCACGCTGCCCAACTCAGAGGCACTGTCGTCGGTGGGCTACAAGAGTAAGAGTTAGAATTGTTGAATCCTCAGATAACCTTGAATAGAATTCACCTCATCGACGTCGAGTACGACTGGGTTGTTGGAGGGAACAGGGTCTTGCGTCCCGTTCGCGGCGCCGTTGGCACTCATGGTTGATGTGTTAGGCGAAGAGTTAAGCGAAGAAAACGGTCAACGATGTGAATCGTGGTTTCTTGACGGTGAAGGGAACCATGGCGTCTTTATCATTTTGTGATCAAACCTTTTACCCCTCTTCTTGGCCGTACGAACATGCAGGTTTGCCGCCAACACAGCACGAGAGCCCTGGACTGGCAAGGATTCGAAGATATTGTGGATAGAACTCGTCGTGTAATAGCCAATGGAACTGTTTTAGTGAAAGCGTACGAGGGCTTCCAGATTCCGGTCAAAGGTCATCCGTGCCTCGAGACGCCATTTCTTCGGTTTGCCGCATCAATGCTAACTACCCATGTCCAGCCCACAGTCTAGATCTTCACAAACGGCGTTCTCACCCGACCAAAGTACGGCTCGTAGATCGCACACCTGCCGTCTACGGCTGCAGAGTTCAAGAGGCTGGTGCTGTCGTCTCCACCGCAACCAACACAAGCGATGTTGTCTCCGTTGGCGTCTACGCGCTCCCAACCGGGACCTGTTCCGGACGGATCCTTCACAAAACCGCTCCAACGCACCTGCAGCGCTCTACTCAGGCGAGCCTGCTGTTCCGTAGCGCCCGCAAGGGGATACGTGCCCCATATCATCGCCGTGTCTGAACCGTGGGACGCGCCAAGTTCTTCAGAGCTGTAGCCGGGCGGAGCCAGGTTCGGGAACGAAGCGTTGTAGAAATACCGCCATGTCGGGATTCCCATCTGCGCGGATGCGCTGGAGACGAGAAGGGCTGGCTGTATGGGTTTAGTGAGCGGCGTTCAACCACTTTCGTAGTCAGTACTCACACATTGGTAAACAATTTCCGTCTCGACTTGAGCGGCGGCGTGAAAAAGCGAGACTCCGGTGGTCTGCTGAACGAGCCGTACCACTTGAGTAATGCCTCCGACAACCTCGGCGTCGCCGCCCGTAAAACCGTATAGAAACTGCTCCAGCACGGGCGCGGTGAACTCGGAAATGTTCAAGCCGTAGGCCGGAGCCAAGTACGAGCCTTCCAAGCCGGTTGTTCCGATCAACAGCGGGACCGACGCGACACCCCCTGCCGCTCGAGCGGGTAGATATGGGAGCTCTTGCTGGGTAAAGTTGTCGCTAACTGGGCTGAATTCGAGGCCGTTCGCCTCTGCAACATCTCGCAGGGTCTTCGCATCGATGCCACGCACGCAGGCAATCTCGTCTTCGCCCGAACAGCCCAGCAAACCCACGAGCGATTTCCACGATAGGGGTCCTGAGTCTCTCCCGATGGCGCTGACGGTCGCTTGGCCGCTCGAGCATGCAGCCGCTCGGAAGGGAGGATTGTCATGGATGGTCGTCACAAGACGGTCGACGGACGATCCTCCTGACGATTCGCCGGCGATGGTGACTTTTGCTGGGTCGCCACCGAAAGCGTGGATGTTTGTCTGCACCCACTGGAGAGCGAGGCTTTGGTCCAGAAAGCCCAAGTTCTGCTGTCGGAGCGGAAGTTGCGGCGAGTTGGGAAACCCAAAAACTGGTCGTTGAGATTAGCTGAAAAGTTCGCGTTGAAAAAAAGCCAAGGTGCGTACTATTGAGACGGTAGTTGAAGGTCACAACGATAATCCCTTGCTCGGAAGCAAAGCTTGACCCATCAAACATGTGTTGACTCGCCGTGCCGGACCGCAGCCATCCGCCGTGGATCCACACCAGGACCGGCCGACCGGAGGTTGAGCACCCCACCCGGGCCGGAGCGTAGACGTTCAAGAAGAGGCAGTCTTCACTTGCGCTGACACCAACGTCACCTAAGTTCAATGAATAAGGCTTCATATCAAACGAGACGGGCGAGGTGATCGTAGACTTACTGCCGCTGATCTCCCAGCATTTGTTTCCCCAGGCGGTTGCATTCACCGGGTTTTCCTCGAAAGTGGAGACCGACTGCGGAGGGAGGAATCGCTTTTCTTCAATCGGTGGCTGAGCATACGGAATGCCGAGAAACTTGTTGACCGTTACTGTTGACGATGGCAGTGTCGTAGCCGTTCCGACAATGGTGCCCACATCGATAACTGCAGAGGGAGAGGCGGCAGCCTCAACCAAAGATACCACACCGAGGATAAAACTGATGCATAAAGATGACAGCTTCATCGTGTTGGGCCGCTATGATTGACGTTCAAATCCGAGGCGGTGGTCTTTTTCTTGCTCATGGTCATTGTAAGGTGTATACAGAATGCCGCGATATATAACGAGAGTTGCTGCAAGTGTACATCGTGACGGGGACAAGGACCGTCGCTTCAAGAGCCCGTTGAGCCTGTCTCAATTCTGTCTAGACTGCTCGAAACATCGGAATGTCGCCCCGGGAAAAGGAACTTGTGTCATCAAGCTAACCAAAACGACCTAACGTTGCATCCAACAGAAGCGTTTAGCCTAGATGTCTTTGAATGGTTAAGCCGCTGTGCCGCGCCTACGCAGGAAATCGCCACTTTGCAGGCTAGACTTACTAGAATGCTGGCATGTTCATCGCTGGCGGTGATTACGATCAGGAAATTATCTTTACGGATATTTCAGCGGCCTACGCCATGCTTGTTGGAGACAACCCCATGGATAGCGGATGATTTCACTTAGCACACCAGCACACCTGAGCGCAGGAGCAAAATGTTATTGAAGGGAATAACGGTAGACCGTCGATAACTAGACTCCCATGACGCACATAGCCTTCGCCGTTCAGAAAGCTACCTTAAGAGACACTTGCGTTAGGGGTCGAAAGCAACAGCCTTCTAAACCTTATGGTCTATACAATCTCCAAATTTTGGATGAGAACAGAATTCGGCGTGTTTACGTGACGATATTCCGGTTGAGAAACAGAATTCCAGCGATGCAGCCCTGCGACATCTCTTTGCGCACCTACGTCGAGCTCCTACAGCTTGACCATCCTCAATGCTCCTGAATTAGTCGTATTTGTAGCAGAGAATGTTGTCGGTGGGTGACATGACATCCCCAATACGCCTCTCGCCGAGGGGTCCCATGTCCAGGATGTCATCGACTGTTGCATTAGGTGTAGGGGGATCTAAAGACGCTCGAATCAGAAATACTTCAATATCGATGTCGACCGGAGGCTTTGACTCACAGTTTGACCATGTCAAAGTCCCATCGAGCGCATACGTGCGGTTGACAAAGTCTCTACTCTGCCAAATTGCCCAGACGCGGTCAAGCATCCCATGATGAAAGAAGAATGCAGGGTCGCTGGGAGACGTGAACAAGTTGTTGTTCTCGCCGCCGATAAAGATGTGACCGCCGGGGTGGATCCCTCCGTTGGACTCGATGAGGGAGTGGAAGGCGTGTATGTCGTCGCTGTTCAGAATGGTGTCGGTGACGTTTTCGTAATTGCTCTGGGATTCCAAAGTCGAAAACGCGAAATCCCTCGTGAGGCATCTCTTCCGGACGGAGAACTCGACGGGCGAGGCTGCGCCTTGATTTGTAGCATCCAGGAGGAGAGTGTAGTTGGAAAAGGGGCCGCCGACAACGCAACCGCCTCCCGTCCCAGCTGGCTGCGAGATGTGGACGGCAGGGGGGGCGCCACCTGCGATGGTGAGGTTGCTCGGCCCGTGTTCAATGGCTTCGCCGTTTCCGCCGAGAGAGTAAAGCGAACCGTCGAAGAGGGTGTAGTTGTCGGGACTGGCAACGTACTTGGACCAGTCCCAGTAAGGCTGGTATCCTCGGTACCCACACTCCTCGCGTAGGGCTTTCTCATAGAGAAAGATAAAGTACCGGTGCCAAGGCAAAAGCAGGGCCTAAAGTAACAGATTAATAGGCTCGTATTGAAAAGGAGCATTAGAACTTACGGAATAGTGGATGGCGAGGGTCACGTTTATGTGCGAGAGCACAAATTCCTCATGTCTCGTGTGAACCAATGTGTTGACCGTTTTAGGCTTGCTGTTGTGAAGACACTGAACCGCCCGAATGTAGTCCCCCTTCTCAGCCTGGGAAAGGTTCTCCCTGTGCAATAGTACATGTTCAGTATGAGACTTCTCGGACTCGGAGAGCCACGCACCATTCATGCCGGACAGCAATGTTATCAGAGGTACAGTTGCTCGACGGAAGCGATGAGGCCACAGCGGCGTGATAGTCACTGGTCAGTGAAGCCATAAGGGACGCGTCATTGTATCGTGGCTGGCTCAAAACTGTGACTGAAAGCCAGAGGGTCGCAGCGAGGGAGAGACGAAGGTGCATGATGGCGATAGAAAGATGGAAATAAAGTTAGTGAGATGAGTGCCAAGATATTGTAGAGTCGACTAGGAAGGGATGTCTTCTGAGTAAATATATGCCTTCTGCCATCTTGCGATGACATTGATAAGCGGTCTTGTTTGATGGCTACGCAAGATATCAAATGTTACTGCTGCTGGAAGCTTTCGGCAGCATCGGTGACGAGACACGGGCAGCTTCCCAGACTAATCCTGTTTTGTTACTGTAATCTGAAATCCGTTCATTCTCCACCAGGTGAAGCTACCTCCATATCCTGAGCTGATGATTCGAAATGTCAACACTGTACGCCCAGCGGCCTCATGGTGAAGTTCCACGGTCGAACTGAATTACGCCGCCTCTCCGGTGATCTGGTTTGGTGTTTATTTCAAAGATAGAAGAGGCCAGGGTACTTCATGCTCAGCCACGCGCGGCCTCACACCCCTTGGACGTATCAACAGCACCGTAGTTCATGGAGAAGGAAAAGTGCAAGGACAAGATAAGCTGGGAACCGGCCGGATACGAATCATGGGAGGTCTTCTAGGCTAAGACGATGAAGCAGCGCTTCCCGTCTCAGCCGGGGCACTTTTACCTTCTGACAAAAAGCTGCTATGGAGATGTTCTGTCTTTCATCTCAGGGGGCGTCGTGTTCGTAAATGGCGACCCAGATATTCCTGAGCTTAGCTGCCGTGATCTACCTGCTCCTGCAAGAAGAGAGAGCCACGTTGGATGATGACGACTGGGCACTATCTCGTACCTGGGTTGACGTACTGCCTCCCACTGCATTCCCATGTCGGCATGGCCTTCAAACTGGTCTAAGAGGAAGATATCCACGTACAACGCAACACTCAGCCTTATACTTTGACCAGGCGGAAACTAGCGGCTGAGCCCGGTAATTTCTCTCCCATGTTTTCAGCTCCCCGCAAATGCGGATGAGCCTTTTGCGAACACTTCGAACTCAACGCCAAACACGAATTAAGCCTAGTTGGGAGAGGTCAAGAGTTACGACAACCAAAAAATTACGAGCGGATCCATCAAAACAGAACAATACTATTCTTCAATAATCCGGCGAAGCTGAGATTCTACAACCGCTGAGTCAGCGGCTTCGCCATATAGGCGACATTCAACACGACGAGCTAACAGCAACATGATGTTGACGGCACGGTTGAAGCACCCTGGGTTCTAAGCACTGCCTCGCTGACGCGTAAGACAACGATGATCCCAAGCTGAAGGTGATAGACTAGTGGAGTGTAACGTGTTGAGACTGTGGAAACTACTTATGAATTCTGTATTCCCGACTTCAAAGGTTGGAATTCGGAGTACACGCCGGATTTCAATCACATCACCACCAAGATTATCGCTTCTACACGTAACTTATAGACTAGAGTTCTCGAGCCTATCATCATGCGCTACTCTCTTAAACTCGTTTCCACCACAGTTCTAGGACTGCTGGAACTTGCCTCGGCCGCTTGTTCGGCCAACAACTCCTCGAACTGGTTGAATCTTGCCCCTATCCCGTCTCCTCGTCAGGAACAGGGGACCGTCGCCATCAACAACGACACCATTGCAATCGTCGGCGGGATCGTGCCTGAAGGCAACACCACGAACACGGTCATGACCGACCTGCTTCAGCTCTACGACATACCGTCCAACACTTGGAAGACCGTCACGCCTGTCCCTTATGCCGTCAACCACCCCAACGTGGCCGCAGTCGACGGCAAGCTCTACCTGCTCGGAGGACTGGTTATGGGCCGCACCATCTCGGGAATCAGCGTGAACTGGGTTGCCTCTGGAGACTGTCGTGTATACGATGCCACCAAAGACACCTGGACCGAGCTGTCTCCCATGCCGAACGGTACAGAGAGAGGTAGCGCGATCGTAGGCGTCCGTGGAGAGATGATCTACCTCGCTGGAGGAATGACGATTCTCCAGGATACTTACCAGGACACCGCGGACACCGTCACAGCTTTCAACACTACTTCTGGTGAATGGCAGAGGCTTGCGGCAGCCGCCGCCGTCCTGCCCGAGGGGCGCCAGCACTGAGCTGGTGCCGTCATCGGCAACACGTTTTACGTCGTCGGCGGGCGATGGTTCGGCCAGACAAACACTCGCGATACGGTCTATGAGCTAGACCTCACTGATTTGGAGGCCGGTTGGCAGACCAGCAAGGGGCACATGGGCGTTGCCCGGGGGGGCCTGAATGGCGGCGCGATCGGGAACCGGTTCTACGCTTTCGGCGGCGAGGGCAATCCCGACAGCACCACAGGCGTCTTTAACCAGTCCGAGGTGTTCGACACCGAGTCTCAGCAGTGGACCGGACTTGGAACCATGCCGGTGCCTCGCCACGGAACCCAGGCAGCTGCGGTTGGTGGCCGTGTTTACATCCCGGGGGGCGGGCTTCAGCAGGATGGCAAGTTGGTTTACGTCAATGGGGTCATGTCCTTTATGCAGCCGACGGCTCACTTTGATGCCTTTTGCCCTTAGGCCATATGGTATACGGCTGACCGCCATTGTACTTTCTCATACTCTTTCTCTTTCTTTCCGAACCGAGGATGCATTTGCCTCGGGTTTTTGTTTTTGAACCCTCTGTCAAACTTCAATGGTGCTTGAACTGGCTTGAGATGGGATTCATCTGTCACAACTTGAGAGACTGGTTTCAGTGTACATACTTGGTGCTCTGAGCCTTTCGAGTGGTCTACTGGATGGGATGTTTACTTAGCATTCGGCAATAGAGTCAAGCTTGCACTATCGCGTCGAAATACTAAGCAATGCAGCGTTCTAAATATCATCGACTGCAGGAGAGGTTGACGCCCTTAATCAAAACGAGAAATCCTTTATGGATTATACGACGTATTTGTACTTGATAAAGGTTTGAACACCTGGTTCGTCCAATCCTACAAGCCTGTTCGTTATGGCTTCTGTGATACGCGTTGACTTGCTCTATATGTGATCCTCTAGGCTCTAGCAACACCAAAGATGAAGCTTCTTCCGTCATTTGAATCTTTGGCTGAATTTCCTTCCACGCTCTGCTTCACCTGCTTCACTAGTAGCCAAGTCGCTAACCGTCCTTGCGGTGGCATCTTAACACCCATTAAAGCTGAATAGTGCCGTTGCTGACAGCATGCTGACGCTTATACATTCAGCCGGGGGTGGACTGCTCGCCAGCTCATACTTTGTAGGCCAGAACCGTAATCACTCGATGATTTGACGGTCGTTTGAGCTGCGTCAGCCACTCCGAGTAAGCATCGTGGTAGCCATGCCCCTACTCATGATTTTTAAGCCATTTTCGGTCTTGGCTTACATGATGGCAACTTTGCCGAAAGCCCCGCCACCTCGAGGCAATTCTAGATGGTCGCTCGACATGTTACCCGAACGCCTCTAACCCGATTTTGAACCCAATGTCAAAAAGTCACTATTCAATGTTTGGATCTCCTGAGCAGGTGGGCATTGCTCTAATTTTCGGGATGTTTCTCCATCTAGGAGTCAATACAGCCATTCCTTTTCTCGTCCTCAGTTTGAATCTGTCTCAGTGGAGGACTGCAGCCCAGACGTGGGTAAAGTGTACGTAAACAGCATTGTACAATGGATTAATGCACGTTAGTATGCTTGAATTCGTGTTTCAGTTTGAAATTTAGAAATGACCGCATGGTGAGAAGCGTCTTCCTAAATCGTTTTCATTTGCAAGGTACAAGAGTTTTACAAAGTAACACTCAACACCGGTACCATTCAACCATTCTCATCCTCCTGGAAGCACTCGGACAACAGAGGCTGGTGCCACGTGTGAGACAAGACATCATTCACATGCCGCATGCCGCATGCCGCACACCGGCGCCGGTCATCGGTCGGCAAAATTTCCCAGACCGGCAGTTCTAGCAGACGAGATGGACCCCATCGGCGTCCAAGGTGGAACCCCCCCGGGGGCCGGGAACCACGATAGGCAGAGTCAGAAAGTGGATTTGCTGAATTAATCGGGAATTGCGAAGCGCCCGCAGCTGGCGGCGTTGGGTTAAAACCCAATTTTCACCCACCTTGCTTTGGGTATCGACCTCGAGGAGTCTGAGAAAGAAACCCAACCTCTCCAGCCCCTTCTTACGAAGAAGAAGACATCGCGGACAGGCCAGAGACCTCCAAGATGAAGTCGACATCGTTTCCTCTCTACGTGAGAGCCAGTCTCATCACCTCATGCGTGGCCATGTTGTTCGGGTAAGCAGCCTCGACACAGCCAAATCGATCCATCAAAGTCCGGCTCGGCGACATGTCCACGAAAACCCCATCATGCTAACCAGGGTCCATTAACTGTAGCCTCGACACGGGCAGCATTGGCCCCATAACGACAATGCCGTCGTTTCGCCGGACCTTTGGTGACTTCTCCCCCACCATGCACGGCGTCATCGTCTCCTCCGTCCTGATCCCCGGCGCTTTATCGGCGCTCGTCTCCGGCGTCATGGCCGACCGTTTCGGCAACGTCCGGCTCTTCGCGCTCGGCGCCTTCATCTACGGCTGCGGCACCGGCATCGAGTGCGCCTCGCCCATGCTCGGCGTCTTCATCCTCGGCCGCCTGATCAAGGGAATCGGCGAGGGCATGTTCCTGAGCAACGTCTACGTCCAAGTTTCCGAGATTTCGCCCGCCCGGGTCCGCGGCATCATCACCGCGCTGCCGCAGTTCGCCATCGTGACGGGCATCGTCGTCGGGTACTTTATGTGCTACGGCACGGCGCGCATGGGCGCGTCGACCGTCGCGTGGCGCCTCCCGCTGGCCGTCGCGTCCCTGCTCGGCTTCGCCCTCTCCGCCACGTACTGGATCGTGCCGCCGTCGCCGAGGTGGCTCATCGCCAAGGGCAGGTCGGACGAGGCCCGCCGCGTCGTGCGGCGGCTGGGGTTGGACGAGGGCGAGCGGGAGGAGATGCTGCAGCAGGCCACTTCCGGCGAGGAGCCCGAGCACGACCCGAACGCCCCCGTCGCGGTCATCCTGCGCCAGGCCCTCGCCGGGTTCCGCGAGGCCTTCTCCAAGCCCTTTAGGAACCGCACGGCTTTCGGGTGCTTCCTCATGGCCATGCAGCAGTTCAGCGGCATCGACGGGGTTCTGTACTACGCCCCGACCATGTTCACGCAGGCCGGGCTCGAGGGCGAGCAGGCGACCTTTTTGGCTTCGGGGGTGTCGGCTTTGGTGATGCTGGTGAGCCAAGCTTCCGATGAGATGCCGGGGTTACTTACTCCGAATTGCTAACATGAACAAAAAAACAACAGGTCGTGACCATCGTTGCCACCGCACTCGCAGACCATTGGGGCCGCAAGACGTCCAGCTTGATCGGCGGCGTTGGCATCACCGCTCTGATGCTGGTCATGGGCTCGCTGTACGCCGCGGGCGAGGTTCGGGCAGACTCGGGGGCCGGGAAGTGGGTTGTCATTGTTTCCATCTACGCCTTCACCGCCGTCTACAACTTTACCTGGGCCATCGGCTTCCGCACGTTCTTGGTCGAGAGCCTCCCGAGGAAGACGCGGAGCAGCGCGTCGAGCCTGGCGCAAAGTGCCAACTGGGTAAGACTGGCCATCCCGACCAAGCTAGGTATGCATCGCTGACGCGTTGTTGCAGTTTGCCAACTACATCGTGGCACTGGTCACGCCAGTCTTGATTGCAAAGTCGACTTTTGGCGCGTACTACCTGTTCGCCTTCTGCTCACTCTTCTGCACCATTGTCGTGGCTCTCGTGATGGTGGAGACGCGGGGCCACAGTCTCGAGGCCATCGAAAAGCGGTACCTGGAAAAGAAGGCACTGGCCACCGGCAAGTGGCAGATGGGAGGCATCAGGATGAGGAGGGTCAGGGCTGCTGTCTGAGCCATCGACGAGAAGAAGCTAGACTGAAAAAGCGAGTCAACTTTCCGTCGTTGTCGGTCTCGGAGCTGGGCTAGTTGTTACAATTAGGGATGAAAGTATATTGAGTCAGCTCGTAGCTCTCCACGTCCCATGCGTGACGAGCATGTCACACTGCGAGTCGATCCATGTTCGACTAGCTCTACCGTGCAGAGTCGACGTTGTTGCACCTCGAGATCCTGGCCACTTTTGGGTCAGTAAAGACTCTTGTGACAATCAGCTTGTCATGAAGTTTGGGTGTAATCTGTCCAGCAACCAGGCATGACCCTTGGATACCACTCTTTACGACTGGTAGAAACCCCTTGCCCTGTCAAGACTCATGTAACTAGCCTTGATACTCGGAAAAGTCGACATTAAGACGGGGTCAGTGCAACGCTGACACAGAGTCCGGACCCCAAGTCCGCGATGTAACGAGACCAGTTTTACAAAACAACGTACCGAGTCGTTTTCAAGACGATGAGCATCCGGCCGGTATTCTGCCACAGAAAGGACCGCGTTCCAGGACATCAATGTCTGGTTCTTTCTGGCTCTGAAAATGTAACTTTCACAGCATCAAGATACTTGCCGCGGACTTAGGCATCAGCTTGGAGACCTCGCCCACATTTGCGCGCCCAACAACTGCCTAGGAGGCCGTGAAGACCGAAAATGAGTTTTACATGCATAGTTCATAAGCTTTCATTCCCTAGAACAGAAGGCAGAAGACAATACAGAGTTGATACCAAGCGCTTGGTATGGTCGAAGGTTACTAGCAAAGTATCGCAATGTTGTGGGCGGAAGCTGAGCCGCCGCTAGCAAGGAAGAGGCAGACGCAGGGTAAACTGGGACAAGGTAGGGATCCAGGTGATTCCGGAAACACAGAGCTGCTACGTGGAATTTCCGTCGCTCAAGAAAAGCTTATTGAACTATTTGTGGGAGAGTCTTTGGCCGTTGAATATATCCAACGGGGCATATACGGTGACTTTGTTAAACAAACTCTGGCGCGCTGACTCGACTACATGAAGACACGGAGATGCTGGAGAACAGGATGCCACGTCCGGCAAAGTCTAAATCTTTCCAAGGATGGAAATTAAAGCGCGAATGCTTCACCGGAGAAGCACCATTGGTCAGCTGGCAGGTTTGACGTTCTCGCCGTGTGTATCCGTACGCAGCAGTGGCATTCTGAATAGGACAGCACCGGCCGACACAGCCCTCCGTCGGCGTGGGAGCCGATGGCTGCATTCGCTGACACGTTCCAGACTGGCCATTTCGGAAAAGAGACACCGGGAATTGGTTCCGTGTTAAGCCTCACTTGTTGTGTGCGCGCCGACGCCTCCCTTCGCAGCGTCATCACAACTTCTCGCGATGAGCCCTTTGAGTGATGAGAAGCATCCAATTGGGTGTCTGTTTCTGGTTCTCTTCGCCGTCACTGTCTTGCGATCGTTGTGGCTGCGGTTGAACGAAGAGCTCAAAATCAGACGTCATGGAGGCCACTCGCCGAAAATGTGGCCGTGGGACCCCTTTGGTAAGCCAGACACCAACACCAATGACTTTGACCGCAATTCCATTCCACTTTGGCTCACGGTGACAGGGCTCTTCTTCACGTACAGCATCACGGCTCACGCGCAGAGAGACGAGAACATCAAGTTCATGTGGAACAGCCTCCGCGCGCTGGCCAACGACCGGAACAAGAACCCGCAAACGTATGAAGTCCGAATGGTCGGCCGGCGGTACATCATGACGGCCGACCAGGAGAACGTCAAGGCGATGCTGGCGGTCCAGTTCGACGACTTTGGCAAAGGCCCGCGGTTCCGGCGCGACTGGGGGGACCTGATGGGGCGGAGCATCTTCGTGTCCGACGGCCGGCGGTGGCACGACGCCCGGCAACGCCTGCGCCCAATGTTTGCCAGGCAGAGGATCGGCGACCTGCAGTGTTTTGAGCGGCACGTGCAGGCGCTGCTTCCTCTCGTTGACGGCGAGAAGACGGTTGACGTCAAGAACCTGTTCAGTCGGTGAGTCTGTGTGAGAGAGAGCCCTGCCACGCTCTTTTAGCCTGACGAGAGAAACACCGTCTAGATTTGCCATGGATGCGGCGGCAGACTTTTCCATGGGCATCGAGCTGGACTCGCTTCACAATAAAAACTCGGATTACTTTGACGCCCAGGAACGCGTCCGACACACGCAGAGCCTGATTGAACGCGCGGGCCCCCTGAACTGGCTCATTCCGCGGTCTCGGTTCAAGGCAGATTTGGACATTATAGACAAGTTCATGGAGCCGACACTGATGAAGGCCCTGGAGGAGGCTGGTCCCGAAAAGACGTCGTCGACGGGGGCAGACGACCATTTCCTTGGTGACAGCAGCGCAGAGCCCAGGAAAAAGTACACATTCGTCCAGGAATGCCTCGAGGTCTCGCGGGATCCGCAGTTCCTCCGAGACGAAATCAGGACCATCCTCATTGCCGGAAGGGACACGACCGCCACGACGCTCGCGTGGTGTTTCTACGAGCTCGCCTGCCACCCCGAGGTTGTCAGAGACCTCCGGAGAGAGATCCAAGCCGGCGTCGGCCTCGAAAAGGAGCCGACGTACGAAGACTTGAAAAACATCAAGATGCTGTCGCACGTCCTGAACGAGACGCTCCGCATCTACCCGGTCGCGCCGTTCAACGTCCGCGCGGCGCTCAAGGACACCAGTCTCCCCCGCGGCGGAGGCCCCGACGGCGACGGTCCGGTGGGTGTTCCCGCCGGCACTACCGTCGTCTACTCGACCCATCTCCTGCGTAAGTCTCTTCTCGACCACCGCTGCCGTGGAACCTTTGACGCTGACTTGAGACTTGATAGACCTGAATCCAGATGCGTACTCTGATTGTGGTCCCGACTTCCCACCTCTTCACGAGTTCCACCCCCGCAGGTGGCAGCATTGGACTCCCAAGCCGTGGTCGTACATCCCCTTTCACGGGGGACCCCGCATCTGTCTCGGACAGCAGTTTGCGCTGATGGAGATGAGCTACGTGCTCGTCCGCGTCTTCCAGAGGTACAGCCGGCTCGAGGTGGCCAAGGGGCTCGGGAGCCCGCCCGCGTACGACACTCGGGGGTGGCTCCGGCGCGCCCAACGGCCCGAGGTTGCGGAGCTTTACGTCAACTCGAAGCCCAGGATGGCGAGCGAGATCACGTTGGCGCCCCGCCATCCAGTCCACGTCACCTTTTTCAGGTAGACGCCCCGTCTCGAGGTGTGCTGCAGGGCATGGGCGGCAGTTCTGGGTCTTGCGGCAATTCTGGGTCTCGCGGTGAGGAGAGAAAGTCTAGTTAGCGCAGAATCAAACACAAATCAGCTATACAGTTTTGAGTAGCGGCCCACCAGCATAAGTTTGCAACTAGCGCTCGAGTGGTGAGGTTCGTCCGATGAAGCTCGTGATAAAATTCTGGGCCGCGGAGCACAACGGCGCAAAACACACGGGGCAACTCGGACTATGCAAAGGTTATATACCTTGCCTCGGATACTTGGACTTACGTCACATTGAAGGCAAATTGCAAAGTCTTTTTGTGGGCAGAAAATCAGATACAATGACTCAGAAAGCAACAATTGGTTGAACGTCCAAGATACACAATCTAAATGGCTATGGATTGGAAGTAAACAACTACTGCAGCATTACAAAATTCAGACCCTTGGCTTGCTGGCTTCAAAGAGGAGCATCGTGCCTGAGACCTCCCATCTGACGTCTTCGAAAGCGTCCCTCAGAGGCCCGACGAAGCTCTCAACGTCGTCGTCGCTATTGCCAAACACCCCCCAGCGGTTGTGCTAGTACATGATGACTCTCCCTATCGCGTTGTGCCTGACCCCGCGACCCAGGATGGTGGCACCGAAGAGCCTCCCTGTCAGGCCACTGTAGAGAAGGGGGGCACCAGGGGGCCACCGGGGTCCCTGCATGCCGGCCTCAGCCACTGGAATAATAGATATTCTGGTAACATAAGGCTTAAATATAAGTATGGAGCTATAATCAAGAGAGGAGAAAACTAAATTTAAATAGTTATAAAGTATAATATATACCTATTGAGAGATCCTATTACTTAGTATAAACCCAGCCTAATATATTTAAACTTCTATTTACCTTTAGGTATACTAATTAGTAGGATTATAATAGTATTATAATAGAAACCTATCGCCTAAATAATTTAAAAATCTAAACTTAACTTAATAGGAAAACTAACTCTTTTAACTACTAGTAGTAGTATTAATAAACTAGGGGAATAACTACCCTTTTAGAATAATAATAATTTTTTTAAAACTAATTTAAACTAATTAATTAAAGAAGAAGTAAAGAAGTTAAGAAAAAAGCAGAAATTAGAAAAATTAATAGTATTATATAGGGGAAATAATCTAGAAGAGGGGAGTACTAGAAGGTCTTCTATTCTTATATTTAACTTTAAGAAATAAAAAAGAGATTTTTTAATTAAATAGTTAGTTTTTATTAAGTATTAAAAAGGTAGTTAGTTAAACCTTAATAACTTCTTATTTAAACTATAAAGATAGTTTAATTTAATAAAAGATAATTTTACTATAAATAAAGATAAAGTTTAGTATACAGGTTTATATCTAGAGGGTATTACATCTTACTAGTAGATTAAATAGATTACTATCACTTATAATAATAATATTAAATAAATTACCTAAGTAGTAATAGAAGAGTAACTAAAATCTAATATAGATAATAATAATACTTAAACTATTATAATAATAACTAAATTAAATATAATTTACTAGAAAGTTAGGTAATCTTATTAATAGTTTATTAATATATATAAGTCTTTTAAAGTAGAATACTTTAATATCTAACTAGAAAAACTCTAAATTATTAATATTATTAACTATTTATTATTTAAGTTAAAATATATAATTATAAATAGGGGCCTACTAATTATATATTAAAAACTAAATTATATAGCTAAAAAATTAAAATAGTTAAGTAATTTCTAAATAGGTCTATCCTATTAGAAACTACATTTAGAATACTAAAATAGAAAAACTATAGATTATTAATTATATAAATAGTTATCCTAACTTAAGAAATAAATAGGGAGAGCTAGTTAAAAGAACTATTTCTTATAATTACTTTCTTACTTAAAATTAAATAAGAAGGAATCCTATAGTTTTAAATAACTATTCCCTAAGGATTATTTAAATATTATAATTATAACAAAATAGGCTATATATTATATTAATATAGTAAAGATACTTATTATACTTATAAGAAACCTAAATATACTAGATGACCCTATTATACTATAGTAATAAGAGCTAATAGTATTTATATCTTATAAGATCTAGAAACCTATTAGTATTTTAAAATTAAAATATTAATCTATATAAAGAAAAGTTAGAAGAAGGGAAAAATACTTATTAATTTAAAAACTAATAAGAATATCTTAAGCTAGAAGATACTATATAATACTAAACCTTTAGAAATTGATTTAAAACTAAAGATATTAAGTTTTTAGAGAAGAGTAATACTTAAATATAAAATATAAATTATAGTTATAAAAATTATAGATAATTTTAGTATAATATAAATAAAGTCTTATACTTTCTAAATAAGTAATATTAGTAAATATAATATAATCCTAAAGATCTTTTAGTAGAAAGAAGTATAATTTAATCTAGAGTAAAAAACTCTAGGTTAGACCTATTTTTTAGTTATTACTAATTTCGAATTAATATATAAAACTAAAGTAATTAATAAGGCTAAGAAGTAATCTAAATATATATTAGTAATTTTAGTTATATTAGTATTAATAGAAGGGGAGTAGCAGGCTGCTTAATAATAACTTATAGGGGATCTAAATAAGAAAAAGGTTAATTTTAGCTAATTACTACTAGAATACTATAAATAGGTCTATGTTTTTAATATAAAGAAAATTAGTATCTTTATAGAAGATAGTACTTATATATATATAATAAAACTAGAAGAGGGTAAGGAGTTATTATAAGGTTTTATCTATTTTTTTATAGAAAAAGAATTAGAAGAATTATAATAATATTTTATATTAGTTTTTAAAAAAGGATAGATTAAAGTATTAAGGAGTTTTATAAGAGTATTAATCCTATTTATCCTAAAAAAAGAAATAAGTTAAAACTATATATAGGCTATAGAAAGCTAAATAATATTATTATTAAGAATTATATATTACTACTACTTATTAGTAAGATTTTAGATTATTTAAAAGGAGTTTTATAATTTACTAAATTAGATCTAAAAAATACGTATTATTAGGTCTATATATAGTTAAGAGATAAGTAGAAGCTAGTATTCTGAATATAATATAAGTATTTTAAGTATTGTATAATACTATTTAGATTAGTAAATATCCTAGCAACCTTCTAAATATATATTAATAATATTTTAATAGGTTTTATAGATATTACTTATATTATTTATTTAGATAATATTTTAATATTTACTAAGACTAAAGAAGATTATATAGA